>CAUYRH010073849.1:0-12500 GCA_963574655.1 Perodicticus potto
ACAGCTGGAAGCAAAAAATGGCCGGGCGTTGTGGCGGGTGCCTGTAGTCCCAGCTACTCAGGAGGCCAAGGCAAGAGACTCGCTTGAGCCCAGGAATTGGAGGTTGCTGTGAGCTGTGATGCCACAGCACTCTATCCAGGGTGACAGCTTGAGGCTCTGTCTCAAAAAAAAAATTAATAAAAAAAAATGTATTCAGTTTAATTTTACTTTAGTTAAGCTGAGGAGAAAACTTGAAAAAAATGCTAAATGACAAATCATTTAGCTTTTTCATCATTATACATTCCTAAAAAATTCTCTAAAATTAAGAAAATTTTTTTAAAAACTTTAAACTCAGAACTTTCTTTGTCGTAATGACATGCTTCAACTGTAAAAATTATTTAAGGTTACTAATTATGATTAATGAAAAATAAGTATATCTGTAGTTATCCCTTATTTTCCCCTCCCACTTTAACTTTTGTTGCTTTTAGGACTGTTTTTAAAGATTGACAAAAATGACAATATTTCCATTCTTCTCAATTACTCAAATTTAAATTACACAATCTAAGTTCTAATTAATTAATGTCAAAGTTCATCATCCATCTTTTCACTGGTTTCTCTATTCCTGATGGGTTTATTTTGATTTATGTTTTTGTTGACTTGGCCAAATAGTGGTCTTTCTAAGAAAGGCCTGGGGTGTACACTTTATATGTTATATTTGCACTTTAAGAATAACTTAACTCTGCATAAATTGCTTGGGTTGTATGTTCTCTCTACTCAGTGCCATATAGTTCTAGATGTACTATCTTGTGGCAGTAAAGGCACTTATATGTGACACCTCACTCCCTAGACCATATAGGATATACTTTGGTGGCTTTGATGTCAATATGATTTTTCAATAGATTTTATTATCTTTATTTATATATTTTTTTCTGCGGCCAGGGTCAGGTTTGAACCCGCTACCACCAGTATATGGGGCTGGCATCCTACTCCTTGAGCCACAGGCGCCAGCTGGATGTTAATATGATTATTCATTATTATTGATTTGAAGAAATTACACTTGGACACACTGTGGTGTTATTATTCTGAACAGGTTTCCCCATGGTCACTGCAAATCAGTAAGATACAATGAGTTGAGTCTTGATGCCATGAATTTTCTGTTTGAAATTCTTTGAAATTCTTCCTTTAAGTTATAGTCATGATTTAATCAATGCCAATCACCAGAGGGGCAACAGATGACTGGAATAGATGAACTTAACCTAAACATAGACTGCAGATGAATTTATCTTTCCCTGAGTAGTGGGGGAGGGGTGGTAGATCCTCAAATACAGTCAGTAAGTTAGAAAGGAGTTGGGGCGGAGGGGTTGGTGTTGTGAGAGGGGTAGAGACTGGGTTCCTTGAGAACCTTTCTGATATTACTCGTCCTTAAATTGGGCTGGCTAGTCTATAACTAGAATAAAGAAGGTTGGTGGGAAGCAGGTAAAGACAAATGCAACATCCTTCACTGGAATTGGTTGCTTTATAATCCCTCCCACCAGGTCATCTATTTCCTTTGCACTCAATTTTTGGCGTTCAGGATATCATGTGGCTCATGGCAAAGTCTGAAATCTTGCACTCACTATCTCTCTCCTTTTTTGCTCTCCCATTTTCTTTATTGACCAGTATTATGGGCCTTAAAAGGCAGTATCAATGGGTAACTGTATGAGTTCCCTTCAGTTCTTCTGTTGTTCTGTGGTGCTTAACTGGGTCTCTGTGTGAACACTCCTTCATCTTTCAAGGTCCATCCAGTTTTCGCTATGTTGTTAGTCAAACCAAAAATCATCAGATATGACATTCAGGACCATAAGACTTTGGAGTCTTTCTTGTGGCCCAGCAAAGACTGTCAGCATCCGTCCTAGTCGCATACCACATTTCATAGTGTTTGGCAGGTGTGGCCGGTCACATTCTCATCATAACTAAAGATCATGTTAAATGTTTTATTCTTGTTTTCTCCTCCCCTGCCCCTCCCCACTACCACCATCTCTTTGAGTAGAAAGACAAAAATAGAGTAAAAATGTTTTTTCCCTCATATCTTTCATGGAAGTCTCTCTGTCTTTTTATATGTCTTGAAATGGACGCTAAATTTATTTATTTTTAATTATAAAAATTATCTTATTAATAAATGTATTTATTTTAATACATTATTCATTTATAAATGGTTAATAAATGTGTTCTTAAGCTTTGGTTAAACCACACAAATGGTGATTTACAGTGCTTTATACCTGTCCTACCACTAGGTAACTTCTTTGTCCCTGCTGTTTAGAAAAGTGCTTTCAAATTTTTAAGTATTTAGACACTTTCTTTTAAATCTTTGTTGTCAAATCTCGCTGTATTATTTTGTGGTCAGATGCTATGGCCTGTGAAATTTCTACTTTAAAACATTAAGGATCCTTCTGTTATTAATGATTTACTACAGGTTAGTGCGTGGCAATTTTTAAGATTAAGGGTTTAATCATTTTTCCTATTAATCCATGAATAAACATTGATCAGGGGCAGCGCCTGTGGCTCATCCAGTAGGGAGCCAGCCCCATATACTGAAGGCGGCGGGTTCAAACCCGGCCTCGGCCGAACTGCAAAACATAAAAATATCCAGGTGTTGTGGTGGGCCCCTGTAGTCCCAGCTACTTGGGAGGCTGAGGCAAAAGAATCGCCTAAGCCCAGGAGTTGGAGGTTGCTGTGAGCTGTGCGATGCCATGAAAGTCTACCAAGGGTGATAGAGTGATACTCTGTCTTTACAAAAAAAAAAAAAAAAATTTGATCATAGAATAATTTCTTATCAAGTAAAGAGAAATAGAAAATTTCAATTAAATTTTAAAGTAATACTTTAGTATAGTTATTAACACTTTAGCATAATATTAATAACTTATTAATAAATTAACACTTTAGTATTAATAATTGTGGTTATTAATGATTAATATTTTATTTATTTAATAGTTAATATTTCATTTTCTTATATTCATTATATGATTGTTTTTATAGTAATTCTAAGCACACTAGAAAGGTCACCTATGTGTATGTTAAATTTAACCTCCTTTATCCAAATCTTTCATATTGTTATGTCTACTTAATTTGTCGTATATTTAAAATAGTTTACCTCTATACAAAAGAGAATATAAAAATAAACTGGGTTAGTCATAGATAATTCTTTGAAATCTCCATAAAAGTTTTAAGAGTAATAATGTAAACTGCCAACAAATAAAAATCAAAGCGCCGTTAGTAATTTGTGGCTAAGGTAGTAGTTTCTCACCCTCAGAGAGTGCTTACTATCTATCTATGTGCTGTCTATGCCAGACACTCTTCTAAGTGTTTCATAGAGTCCCTGAATTCTCAGAAAGAACTCTGAGTCTGAAAGTCCCAAATCGTCCTCTCATTTTCTCTATGGTGACTAAGTCCCCTTCGGTAATTCTTTCTCATTCTGTCTCTTACTTAACTTTTCTTGCCACTGCCTCAACCCAATTCTAGGCTCTTAGCATTCCAGAACTGAGAGCAATCTCCCAACTAGCCTTCCTAGCCCTCTACCAATTTGCCCTACGTGTTACTGTCAGCTTGTTTTCCCTTAAATACCAAACTCCTGTCATTCATTCCTGTGTCAGAAAATACTCAATGATTCTCTCTCTGGATGGAGTCCAAATCTTCAAGTCCAGCAATCATGCTCCTTGAAAGATGACTCATCCTGATGTTAGTCTTTTTTTTTCTTCTTTTTTTGAGACAGAGCCTCAAGCTATCGCCCTGGGTAGAGTGTTGTGGCATCACAGCTCACAGCAACCTCCAACTCCAGGGCTCAAGCGATTCTCTTGCCTCAGCCTCCCAAGTAGCTGGGACCACAGGCGCCCGCCACAATGCCCGGCTGTTTTTTGGTTGCAGCTGTCATTGTTGTGTTGGAGGGCCTGGGGTGGATTTGAACCTGTCAGCTCAGGTGTATGTGGCTGGCGCCTTAGCCGCTTGAACCACAGGCTCTGAGCCACTGTTAGTCTTTTACATGGACCTTTTACATGTCTGTGCCTACCGCTACCCTTCTCTTTAGCCCACGTCTCCCTGCTTGGAATGCCCTTTCCTTTCCTTCTAGAGCTAAGTCCTATTCTCCCATCAAGAATCAACTATGGTCTTACATTCGTTCTTCAAGGGCCTCTTTAGACAAACTCAGTGCTCTTCTGAACTCTGTGCTTCAGAACAACTCTGTTCCTTCCCTGTCTTTAGCCTATCTGATGGTGAAGTATTTGTTTTTATTTTAGTATTGGTTTTGGAGGAGCTTATAGATTGTCTATGTCTTGTAGTATTCCTAGTGCCTTTTCTCTTTGTTGATTACAGTTCTACACAAAAGACCTGCGGAGCACTCACATTTCATTTAGATATAACAATTGCAAACACATATTTCTAACTTCATGGAAAAGTTGACCCTAGATATTTTTATATGATTATTATCTCCTTTGCTGGCTAAATGACTAGGTTCAAACATTTCATAAAAGGACATTGGATCCCTCCACATTCACCTATGTCTAGAGAATTAGCAAAAATGAGACCAAGCTTGGTGTTGAGGTAGTTGCCCTCATCTGACCCATTTTTGACCTTACTTTATAAATTTCAGACATTTGCATAACTAATTCAAAGGTGGCACCAAGATATGGTGAAATTTACTTTAAGGGGGTCTAATCAGGGTGAAAATGGCAAGAGTGTGTAGCTGTTTGCTGGTCTGTTTTTATCAGTAATTCTTATCAATATCTATACCTGCCAGTCAGAAGTTCATACATTAGGATTCCCAGGGACCAATAGTCAGCTGAAATGTCATGGCCTTTGTTCAGGATGATCTCCGGGGCGACATACTCTGGAGTCCCACAAAAAGTCCATGTTTTCTTTCCAAACCCTATTTTCTTTGCAAAGCCAAAATCAACCTTATGAAGAGAAAAAAAACAAGATACTTAAGCTACATACGATTACATTTAAAAGCAATGAGTTATTTTGCTGAAATATACGGGTGATGATAATAATAAAAAAGATGCAAGTTATTATAGTCCTGTCTTTGAAAAGGGATCTTCTCTATTGCAAACAAAGTCTCCCTGATCAAATGTAGTTTTAATGGGAAAAGTTGCAACCTGAGTATCAGATAAAATTTACATCAGGAAAAATAAAGGCAAGTCTTTCTTTCTGGAAACAGTTTATATTTTTCCTTCTTTTATGCCAATGGAGTATTGGGCATAAACAAAGAAGTTCTCCTTTACTCAAAATTTCTAAAAGATCAGTGGGGGCTACTTAACATCTTTCCCAGAATATTCATAATTTTGCTGGATTTAATACAGTTGACAATTCAATTAGCATTAATTATTTAAGAAGCCACTTTATTCTTAAAGGAGGTGAATAACACAGTTACAGGACCAAAAACTCTGCAACTGATAAACATAAACAAAATAAAATAAACATTTATTCATTTTTCTAGAAACTTCCTTAAGAAAGAGCCTCGAGTGCAGAAAGTCTATTAATATATTTTTAAAAACAATTTGGTCTAATAGCAAATAATTAACTGCTACTGATTTGACTTCTCTAAAAACTATATGAATAAAAGTTCCAAAAATGTTTAAATGGAATCAGGTACTAACAGATCCAAAAATGGCGCAGAAAGTCTATTAATTTTTTTTTAAAAACAATTGGGTTGAATCGCAAATAATTAACTGCTACTGATTTGACTTCTCTAAAAACTATATGAATAAAAGGTCCAGAAATGTTTAATGGAATCAGGTACTGACAGATCCAAAAAAAGGTGCATTTTTAAATAAGAGAACTTCCCTTCTATGATAAATCTTTTGGGCTTTTGCTCTATTACTATTATTATCTTAGCAGGATAGCATTATCTGCAAAGTCCATTTTCCCCATTAGCATTATTTTTAAATATAAAATAGTAAAGTATTAAGTGACTCATAGATTTTTAATACAACTACCTATTGCCTTAGCTGAGTAGAAGAAAGGTCTTCTATGATCTCCCTTAAGTCTATAATATATGTCAGCAAGTGTGCTTTCTAATCCTTATGAGAGAGCATATTTTGCTAGGATATTGTTAATTAAAATTAGCCAATTTAATTTCTCAAAACTGTTACATAAATCGAAAGAATATTTAGTTGAAAATTGCAACACTAAAATCTGCTTCTAAGAAAAGTAACTACACAAAACTAAGATTTTATGTTAGCAAACACAGCTTTATAAACAAATATTTTAAAACTGCAGGGGCAGATTCCACATGTGAAATGCACTGACCAGTTTGGCGTAACCTCGGTGATCGAGGATGAGATTTTCTGGCTTGAGGTCCCTGTAAATAATTCCTTTGGAATGCAGATAGGCAAAAGCTTCTACCACACATGCTGTATAAAATCTGGTTGTAGAATCTTCAAACGAACCTCTGAGATACAGAAAATGGAATAGAAAGTGTATGAGAAATTAGTTTCTCTAACAAGCTTCTTTTTTTTTCTCATTTCACCGTATACCTTTGCCAAAATCTAACCCAGAGAACAATGTCTTAGTAGCTAAATGTCACATGATCAGCCTTGCATTGGGTTTTCAAAAGCATTCCAGGATCAAGTCAAGGAATTCTCTGCCTTTAACAGTGAGAAACCAGCACATTGTACCCCTTGATTGCACTAATGTACACAGCTATGACTTAATAATAAAAAACAATAAAAAAAAAATAAGAGTGAGATAGAGAAATCCAACTTCCTGAAAGGGCTGAAGAGGCGTCAACAACACGCTGCACTTCATGGACTTAGTAGCTTCCTCTCAACAGCCCACCACAATCTAAAAAGGCACAGAGTTATAGCAGTGGGCAGAGAGAGACTGGATACTATCACAGAAGAGAGAACTAATACTATTACACTTCAGAGCTTATCTATCAAGGATTTGTTTTTTAAAGGAAAGGTTTATGGGTTTATTCATGTTTATTCTTAGAGGGCTTGTTGAATCTTTCTAAATGAGGTAGACACATTTCATGAGAATGTGACTAAAAGCCAGTTTTCAAAGAACCACTCTGGAAATGAGTTGTGATGCGACTCATGCAATCATGTTGCAAGCTAAGTATTCTGTTTTTCCATCTTCTGTCATCAAGACAATATCTATTTCCTACACTACTGCCTTCTTATTAAAAGGAGAAGATGAAACTAAAAGACAATTAGAAAGAAAAAGCTAACCGGAAGGGAATGTTTATTAGTAAAGTTGATTACAATGTTTAGCAAGAAACCTCTCTCTGTCTCGTATTTGTCTCTCTCTATATTTGGGCCCCACTTAACTGCTTGATCTTGAGCAACTAACTACACTTCTCCAGGTCTCAGTGTTTGAATATGCAAAATGTGGCCAATAATGGTAACAGTCTCATTGGGTTAACTGTAAAGACTCAATAAATTGATGATGTACTTAGAATAAGTTCTGGCACAAAACTCATAATAAATAGCCATTATAATTGAGTGCCAGAAAACTCTCCTTTAGCCACTACATCTTAATCTAAGAAAATTAACCAACATAATAGAGGGTCGGCTGAAGTATATTTAGGGTAGAGGTGGAGAATTTGCAACATGAATTATCACTGTTACTAAAATGCTTTTCAGGGCCAAGGCTAACTGTCCTGAATTAGCTCTGAAGAATCCTCTGCTAATCTCTGTTCTTTTCACTTTTCCCATGCTTCTCACAAATGTACAGGCAAAAATTACCCTCTTATTGTCTCCCAGCCAAAACCCTCCATTTTCAATGTGAAGTAAACTGACCATAAATCATAGATCTTTGGGTCTTCAGTTCTTGTTAGCTCTGTTTATTTGTTACAAGTTTTTTTTTTTTTCTGAGCCATTTTGGAATTTGGAGGAGTTTAGAAAGCTGGTTTCAATTCCTTCAACAGATCTATATTGAGTATCTTTCATATATAAATATATTTGTAACCCTGAGGTATATTGCAATCTGGGTAAGTTTATTGCCACAATTGTAAATTTAGGGAGGCTAAGTGATTATGAAGATAAGACTTACTGCCTTCGAGATGCCTTTGATCTGTGTCACCTAGTAGGTCATCTTACATGGAATTTAAATAATTACCCTCCACAAAAGAGCTGCAATCAAGAAGACTGAACACTAAAGTCACTCACGATTTGTGGCCTTATAAGGTACACGCAGGACGTCACGACTAGAAAGTGAGATTTGTGAGATTTGAAAATTATAGTTTCCTGAGTATTTATTTAAGGAATTCAGTAAGAAAAGTGAACATACACTTTAAAAATTCTAATGAAGCAAATCAGTGAGATGATAAATTTCATTAAACTAGAATATACATTAAATACTAATATTAATAAATAACTATAAATACTAATGGCACATATTAGTTATATGTAATGCCACAATTGTAAACTTAAGGAGGCTAAATTCTAAGTCAGTATAAGTACTAGATGCCAATACAAGTACTAATCTATATTTATTTGCATTTGGGGTACATAATATAAGTACTAACCTATGTTTATCTATCATATTAACTACTTATATTTTTAAGAAAGTTGTGGGAGTTGTCAATTCCTTAGGTGTTAGAGAAGGAAAGTGAATAAAATATTTACCAACCTGTGGCAAATAATGGAACAGAACTTCCATTATTTGGAACTGGGAGACAAAAAAGCCACAAAGTAGAAAATTAAACATGAAACCTAATAAATAATAGTCCCCAAACTCTGTGTGTATATAGATGGTGTCATTTTAATCCTTACTTCTTGACAATAAATAAAGAACCGCTCTGTGTCTGTCTCCGATGTTGGTGAGAGGAAAAAGAGCCGGCAGGGAACGGTCATTTCAGCTGGGAGGGGAGAGGAGGAGGATGTGTGGGCTGCTATCAGAGACTTCCTGCGCTAAATCCCTGAGGCTCAGAGGTATTTCCACGTCAGTGATGAGTAAGGTCAGCCAAGCCTTTCTTTAGATCAGCCTAAACACGTTTCCTGCATGCTTTTGAGAAAAGCTTCTCCTTTTGCTTCTGTCCTCAGATACAAAAGGAAAACTGAATACATGGACAGGGCTTTTCCTTTTTTCTGGATCCCAGATATTTTCATATATACTCTAATAGCATAATCTTTCCTTTGCCATTCTTTCATTGCTTTCTAACACTTAACCTTAAATAAAAAGCTAGCGAGGGGCAATATTAACAGGGGACGGCTATCTAGACGCATAGTTTTCCCTCGGCAATTTTTTTTTTTTTATCGTTGGGGGTTCATTGAGCAATTTCTTGAGTAGGCAAAAGAAAAATCAGTGAGAATGAAAGCAGTAAAGCTACATGCATAGAAGGAAGAGAGTTAGCAGAGGCCAGTGATTCGGAGGTGATTTTATATATAATTGTTAATTCAACACCTCTGAATTGTAGGGAAGAGTCAGCCACTATTTCTGCAGATTATGCCTCTTCATGGAGGATTAAGGACACTGGGAGAACTCAGCAACTGTGTACCCCAAATGCAACTGTGATAAAAGGGAGGGGAAAAGCAAGGACCAAAAGCAGCCTGGAGGCAGAGAAATGAATTGCTATTTTCCCTCCAGCTACTCCTCCAAAGATCAGCTGCTTCTTAATAGGAAATTATGCTACTCTGACAAATCAAAATACACATCACTCAGAATTGTTGGCTGGAATTTATGAACAAACAAAATGTGAAATCAAGTTAAATAAATTATGACAGATTGTGTACTGTCAAAATTTAGTTGCAAATTGATGCCTGTATATGTTTGACCCCTCATGAATGGACTTTAGGTTGAGTTTTATCATTATTATTGCAGCTATTGTTGTGGTTAAAGGAGTTAATAGAAGAGGTAATAAGTTGTGAGAACATAGCCAGTCCTCTTCCTGGATGAATTATTGCCTTCATGTTTAATTTCACCTGTAAATCTTCTCCTATTCTAATTGGAAGGCAGTAGGGAAGAGATTTCAAATAAATCAGTGGGTTGAAATATCAGGTCAAAAATAATACAGTAGAAACACATTAGGATATACCCGATATTAAATCATAGATCAAAATATTAGCTTTGTGCAACAGCCTATAAATTCGGAGGAGTGGAGTCACATCCACTTCATTTATCCCTGGATTCTATTACAATAGTTGGCCTATAATCTATACACAAATATTAAGTAATAATAATATAATAACATACTATGATGTAACAGCTTAGTACTGATATTAACCTTGCTCCCTAATGCCAACACGAAGCACTCCTTGTGTTTGTCTTAAAATTTAAGAAATGAAATAAAACACTAAAGTAGTAGAATACTATACGTTAAAATATCAATTTGACATATATAACTAAGGCAGGCCATGGAAATAAAAGATCTGAAAGTACATTTTTTATAAAGATATAAAGGTCTGATAACAACGCGGTGAGAATGAGAATTTAAATGAGTACTTTATAAGGAGCCATTTGTTTTAGTCTGAGATATCTACAAAGTAACAATATCAAAAAATTATTTGGCTCTTTGGGAACATCAGGGTCATCTATAATTAAGAAAGATGATGAAGCTTCTAAGGGGAAGGCCTGAGACAATAAGGAAAATACAAATGTCTGAGAGTGAGGGCTCACAGACACTCACAGAGGACTTGAAGGATCAGAAGGTTATCCACGGAAAATAATCAAGACATTGTTTATAGGAAAATAAAACTGTGTTCTTCTCTTTTTAAAGAGTGAACACTTAGGGTAGGTAATGATTTGATACATTTCTTGGGATATATTAAATAAAAAGATAATTTGTTAGTTATATAATGTTATGAGATGAAAATTAAGATACAATGAATCTTCATAATTAAAAGAAGCAGGCATTAAACTTTACTTGCTCTGCAAGGGTAAAAAGGTAAATCTAAGTCAGACTGCTTACTTGAAATACTACTTATGAATGGATTCATTTTTTTTTTTTTTACTAAGGGCTAAAAGAGATGGCTAGAAACCTGTACATTTTGAAACCAAAGAACAACTTAGAGGAAAAAATTAATTTGGAAAAAATGCTCAGTGTCATGAAAAGGAGACTCCCAATGTGGAAGAAGAGTGAAACAATTAAACTGATAGTTAATCCACACTAAAATGATAAAATAACCATAATTCTCTTCATGTTAAAGCTATGAATTGAATTCAGGTAAAAAAGTCAAATCCTCATATTCGTGCTAATCTAAGGCCTGTGTATAGACTTTGCTAGGTAGGTAGGTAGGTAGGTACCATTTTTATCGTGGTACTGAGCCTATATGGCTAACTATATAGAGAGCTTTATATGTCCATAGAGAGTGGTGCCTCTTATTTATCTATTGACAATAAGCATACAAGGTTTAAAGATGATTGTTATACTTTATTGTATCAACTTGTCTTAAAGACCAACATGAGCAACTATGTTTTTAGAGCAGTAGCAATTTCTTAAATCTCCTACCTATCCCTGAGAATGGTCCAGAGCTCTCCACCTAGGCAAGCTTCCATCAGCATATACAGATATTTGCTGTCCTTAAATGTTCTGTACAGTCTGCAAATTGCAAACAAGAAAATAAAGGTTATATGCAGCATTGTCTTTTAAAAACATGTAAATTTTTTGAGGATTATATTCCAGATATTTGCTATAATTGTATTAGACATATAAGAGAGATCTATGTTTACAAATAGGAAAAAGAAACTAACGGCTCCTGAATCCGATTTTAATAAAAGAGACTAGGGGGCTAATCTCTCCCTTGACGTAAACTAATCTAATGATTATGGACAAGGGAAGGTTCCTGGGATTCTTTCATTTCCAATTTGGCTGACGTTTATAGCAAGAACTCTTTAACAACATTTACTGGTCATAAACATGCAGGGTGTACATGGATATAAAGCAGATTAAATTTTACACATACAGAGTTGTATGAAGTTCATGTGCTATTAATTCATGTTATCTCCTTTTTCAGCCAGTGTCACTGGAAAATTAACTACAAAAATTTTGCTGCATATAAAATCTCCCATAATCCTGGCACTCTGGGTGACTGAGAGGATTGGATTACTTGACTCAGGGGTTCAAGACCAGTCTGAGAAAGAGTGAAACCCTATCTCTACTAAAAATAGAAAAATGAGCCAGCATCATGGTGGACACCTGTAGTCCCAGCTACTTGGGAGGCTGAGGCAAAAGGGTCACCTGAGCTCCAAAGTTTGAGATTGCTGTGAGCTAGGCTGACGCCAGGGCACTCTACCCAGGATGACAGAGTGAGACTGTGTCTTGGATTAAAAAAAAAATCCTCCCATGATTCTCTTATTAATATTGAAGTGATCAGCTGCCATTTCATTTTTGGGTCATCAAAAACTATTGAAATAATTAAAGGTTAAATAGAATGATTTTTGTTATTTTGTCTTTTAAGCCCCAGAGGTCTATGTAATGTTTGGGAGTAAAAAAGGAGTATAAAAATAGAATGTTAGAGACTCTGGCACCACCTCTGAGGAAAACAAGACTCTGATTCATTTAATAAGACAGGGGGTGGGGAGACAGAATTAATACTTTTGTAACTTTC
>CAUYRH010073850.1:0-78668 GCA_963574655.1 Perodicticus potto
ATAGAAAAAGGAGTTTTATTTGTGAAGAAAGAATTGCAATTGCAATTTGGGGCATACATGCAGACTGGGTAGTCTTCCATATGTCCAAAGAACAAAGAGAAGGTTGGTAGTTTTTTTTTTTTTTTTGTAGAGACAGAGTCTCACTTTATTGTCCTCGGTAGAGTGCCGTGGCGTCACACAGCTCACAGCAACCTCCAACTTCTGGGCGTAGGCGATTCTCTTGCCTCAGCCTCCCGAGTAGCTGGGACTACAGGCACCTGCCACAATGCCCGGCTATTTTTCTGTTTTGCAGTTCAGCCGAGGCCAGGTTTGAACCCACCACCTTCAGTATATGGGGCCAGCGCCCTACTCCATGAGCCACAGGCACCGCCCAAGAAGGTTAGTAGTTTTATAAAAAGGAGACATGTTACATGTTGTTCTTTAATAAAGCTTATTGGCAATCATAAGGTTTTAAGGAGCTGGCAAGCTCTGATTGGTAAGTGATGGCAATGGGTAAAACTATTCTTAGAATAACAGCAGGTTGTTTTAGTGGCTATTAGACAAAGCTGATTTCAGGTTACAGCTGGCAGATTCAAGCAAATAGGCTCACAGTGAATTAGATTCTTGGAGCAATGTTTATGCTCTGAGTGCTCCCCACTCCCACACTGGGCTTCTGAACTGTTTTAGTCGGGATAACTCATTCCCAAGAAAAACCCAATTCACATGATTAACTCTCACAGTATCCATGTGTAAAACTGCTGTGTAAGTATTCTACTGTGTGACTATACCACAATTTATCTTTTCTACTGTTTTTTATTTATTTTTTTGAGTCAGAGTCTTACTTTGCTACCCTCGGTAGAGTGCCATGGCGTCATAGCTCACAGCAACCTCAAACTCCTGGGCTCAAATGATTCTATTCTCTTGCCTCAGCTTCCCCAGTAGCCAGGACTACAGGTGCTCACCACAACACCCAGCTTTTTTTTTAGAAACAGGGTCTCTCTCTTGTTCAGACTGGTCTTGAACTCCTGAGCTCAAGCAATCCACCCACCTCGGCCTCCCAGAGTGCTAGGATTACAGGCAGGAGTCATGGCACTGGTTAGGCCTTTATTTATTTCCATAGAAACAGTAAGCTGTGCTGAGAAGTAAAATTGAAATGGTTCCTGGTATGTTAAGATGAAGAACACCAACTTTAATGAGCCCACAGCAGTGCCCAGTGTGCCCGTCTGACACTGGCAGAGAAGACCAGGATCCCAACCCAGTCCAGCCTGAGCCTAGAGATTCTCAAGGGATTCCAGACTCTTGCCCAATGAACTCCTGGGTCATCCAGAGCATTGTGAGGCAAGACAGAACTAGAATAACAGACTTAAAAAAGGAAGCTGACACACTCCTGACCCATTCACTATGTGCATGTCTCTTCAGGGACAGGCTTGACCAAGTAAGATGGAGCTGCCTTTCCCAAGGTGGCATTAAGGGTTACCGGCAGTGCCGAATTGGGATGGGAGAGGACTCTTGTCACAATCCGGCCTTGGTTTGGCTTGGAAAACAAATCCAAATCTCCCTGTAGGCAGAATTTCAGATGGGCCAACAGAGCTCCCTGGAGGTACGAGGCCTGAAGCCTGAAGGGACCAGTGGGTAACTGGCCTCACAGCCTGAGGCCAGTCAGACCCAACCAAGAGCATCCTGCTTCCTTGGAGGGTTTCTTTGCCTGAGGAAAGTGGAGGCTGGCAGTCGTATTCCTTCAGGATCTTCTGAAAATGGAGGCAAGGGAGATCCTGAAGAAGCCCCATTGTTAGGTGGCCAATACCAGCCCTAATCAAACTGATAAACCAAAAATTTAGCCACTCTTTCTTGTGGTTCAGAATTCCTAACCTGCCTAATGGAGACTCAACCTGAGTTCCAAGAGTGAGGCCGTGACAGCGTGAGGCCTATTTCATAAAGCACATGCTTCAATGGCATGGGAAACCTACGTGGGATGAGTGGGGGGGAAGGTCCTAGAGTAAGAGGCAGGTGACTGAGGGGTTGCTGCGGTCTGACAAAACAAAGGGTCAGGAGGAGGACAGCAACAGAGAGAATGGGAGCGCATAATGGAGTCTGCGGGCTCCCTAAGGGTGGAAAGAGGGCAGCCAGAGGCTAGCAGGGCGGCCTGGGATAGAAGCGCTGGGCAGGTTCTCTGCGGTGGGAAAGTCTGGCCATGCTGCCCTAACTCCCAAGCAAGACTTCACCTGTGAGGGGTAGGGGTAGGTAGTTTCTACCTCCCCCATCACCACCCCTTGTACATCCCTGAGCCCCAGGGCACGCTTTATGATAGGTTTAGTGCTAGAAGAGAGGAAACCAGCGGCAAACGTAGCGAAACGGCGTGGGCCGAGGGATTCCGGCCCCCAGCACTAAGGGGAGTCCTCACTTCCGGGTGCAAGCGGATGGGCGGGCTGGGGTCCCAGGTCGGCTGCCAGAAACCAGATTCCCGGACCCAGTTCATCCACCCCTAGCGGCCGCCAAGCGACCGTTGGAAAAAGTCAGGCTACGACTAGGCAACATGCGCAAACTCTCCCCCAACTCCTAAATTCCGTCCGGCTCATTCTGGTGGAGTCTCCGTGGCGACGTGCAGCGAAGTGCGGCTGCGCGAAAGTGACGAGCGCGGGCGAGGGGGAGGGGGTGTTTTGGTTCTAGCCGCTCGCCGTCCTTTCCAGACTCGGTCGTCGGAAAGCTTCTCTTTTCTGCTTTTTTCCCCGCTTTCCGTACCTTTTCCTAGCCCCAATCCTCCCTCCTTTTTTCCTACCTGCCGCCCCGGGTCCGGGCCATTTTCCGGGCCGGGCGCACTAAGGTGCGCGGCCCCGGGGCCCAGTATATGACCCGCTGCCCTGCTGTCCCTCGCTTCCCCCGCCCCATGTGGCTGCGGGGCCGCGGCGGTGTTGCCCACTATGGCCCGGAAAGCAGTTAGCAGGAAGCGGAAAGCGCCGGCCTCGCCGGGAGCCGGGAGCGACGCTCAGGACCCGCAGGTGAGGGCTGAGGCTGGAGTCTGGGTGATTGAGGCCCAGATACCAAGAAGGGGTTTGGGTCCGCAGATGCGAGTGTAGGAATTGAAGTTCAAGATCTGTATTCATATAGGCGGGCCAAGAATGGGCCTTTAGAGTCAGGGCTGGACTCTCAAGAGTTCACTGGAGCAAGAGCGATGGGGAGTCAAAGGGAAGCTCCGAAATAGAGCATGTTCCTCGGGAGGCGTGCAGCCAGGAATAGGGCTCGACGAGAAACCAGAATCTTGGCTTTAGAGAAAGGGAAAACCGAACTTAAGGGAAATCGGTAACAGAGCCAACCTCTCAAGAGATACTAGGAGGGAGGGCGAAGTCAGCCTTCCACCGATCATGGGAAGCTGGGAAGCGTGAATGATAGCGTCCCGCTTCGAGGAAGGCGTCTACGTGTGGATACCAAGCCATGACCTGGGCCTTTTAGCACTTGAGTCCCTGAAAAAACCAGCAGTTCCCCTTTTTGGAGTTGGATTCGGACTCTGGTTTCCCGTGCCCACCACCCCGTTGGTGTTTGATTTTTAGAATTCTGCAACTGCCTAGGGCGCGGGCGTGATGACTGGAGCGGCCATTGGTAGTGCATCCTTTGGAAGACCTAGGACCCCAGTCTACCTCCTTGGGCTGCTCTCTCCATGCTCCGCAGGGAGTATAGGCTGAAAGGGAGAAGGGGACAGGGTAGAGATGCAGCCCAGGTTGGTATGGAAATCATTTGGGTCTTCCCTTCGCTATCAAGAATAGCTATAGGAGATCTGAATTCTTCACTTTTAAAAGATCTAGTATAAATCTTTTGGCCCTTTCTTTACTGTTTCCACTCTCCTGTTTTTCAGCCCTTGTAATTCGCATAGGTAAGTGTGGCTATGAATAACATCTTTTCATTGTTGGAAGAGTTAAACTGGACTTTGGATATCTCCTTTGGATAAGGAGATTCTTGAGACTCATTCTGTTGTATTTGTATTTCTGTTGTATGTAAACCTACAGTATGAAATCTTGGTGATTTCTCTAATACAGTGGATCTCTTACTCTGAATAAAGGTAGCAGAAACCCTGATTTCTAATGTTGCTTTCCACAGTTTGGCTGGGATCACTCCCTTCACAAAAGAAAAAGACTCCCTCCAGTGAAGCGATCTTTAGTGTACTACCTGAAGAACCGGGAAGTCAGGCTACAGAATGAAACCAACTACTCTCGAGTGTTGCATGGTTATGCAGCACAGCAGCTTCCCAGTCTCCTGAAGGAGAGAGAATTTCACCTTGGGACCCTTAATAAAGTGTTTGCATCTCAGTGGTTGAATCATAGGCAAGTGGTGTGTGGCACAAAATGCAACACGGTAAGTGTCTGGGAGGATGTGAAATTTGCACTGGGTCTTCAATATATGGTTCCACATGCATTTCTCACTGTTCATTTTTCCCATCTGTTTCTTTGAGGAGGGATTTGCATTACTCTATTCTCTCCTGTTGCAGACTTCTTCCTCTATTTTTCTGCTCGTTTTCTCTTTTTATGTTTCTTTTCTGATAAATCTTCAAAGAAGTATATTTATATCCTTAGGTTTCGTGGCCTCTGGATATGCTGCTTCTAAATTTTTTTCCTCTCATCTTTTTATGTTGCTTTTTTTTTTTCTTGCAGTTTTGGCCGGGGCCGGGCTTGAACCCGCCACCCCCAGTATTTGGGGCTGGCACCCTGCTACTTGAGCCACAGGCGCTGCCCTTTATGTTGCTTTTTAAGTCGGGAGCCTTCAAAGGAAATACTTAGGAAATAATCATGCTCAGAGCATCATTCAGCATACAAAATAGTGAAAACCTAGATTTTATCTGCCTGCCTAAGGACATATGTAGAAGTATTTAAAATAGCACTTGGCTGAAGATAGGAGTAAGGCAAACATTAATTTTAAGGAATAGAATCCAAAGATGTATAAACTGAAATATGAGAAAGGCATAAAACATTTCCTATAAGGAAAGTAGAGAATTTTGTGTGCCCGGTGGTATATTTCAGGGCATAAGCATCTGTTCTTTAAAAAGTAGCCTTTTATTTATTTATTTATCTATTTATCTGTCTGTCTATCTGCCTATCTATCTTTAGCTCTGTGATAAACCCAGAGTAGGAAAGAAAGTGACTTAAAAGACAGTTATAAAGGAATGAAGGGAAAAATTTGTCAGCAAGGTATGTAACCAACACAATTACAGGCAATGATAAAATAAGTCAAATGGATATGACTGGGTACAGTGGCTCAATGTCTGTAATCCCAATGCTTTGGGAGGCTATGGTGGGAGGATCACTTGAGGCTAGACGTTTTAGACCAGTCTATGCAATGTAATAAGATCTCTGTTGCTACAAAAACTAAAAATGTTAGCCAGAAAGGGTGGCAGGCAGTTTTAGACCTCCTTATTTGAGAGGCTGAGTCAGGAAGTGGGAAATGATTAGGCCTAGCCACTGCCTTCATTTTCACCTCACTCTGTGTGAATAGATAGGTAATGGCATCATGACTAATTAAATTGACCTTGGACAGAAACCCATCTAAGTAGTAGTAACAAGCTTCCATAGAACTTAGTTTTGCAAAAAAAAATAAAAAAATAAATTTTGTTTTACTAGTCTCTCAAACTGTCCACTCATGGTTTGAGAACTGTCATAAATTTCACTGGAGTAGAAGAGTCTTTCCCTTGGCTCAGCATACAGCGCCGATCAAGGTTGGCAGGTTCAAACCTGGCCTCGAACAGCTAAACAATGTCAACTGCAACAAAAAATAGCCAGGTGGCTGGTGCCTGTAGTTCCAGCTACTTGGGAGGTTGAGGCAAGAGAATCACTTAAGCCCAAGAGTCTGAGCTTGCAGTGAGCTGTGACTCCAACAGCACTCTACTAAGGGTGAGATAGTGAGACTCTTGTCTCAAAAAAAAAAAGTCTTTTCCTTGGAAGAGCTTATTCTACTCTGTACATGTGTCATAATGTTTAGCTCAGCAAATATTGCTGAATTGTGGGGCAGCGCCTGTGGCTCAAAGGAGTAGGGCACCGGCTCCATAAGCTGGAGGTGGCAGGTTCATACTTAGCCCCAGCCAAAAACCGCACCAAAAAAAAAAAATTGCTGAAAATTTTTATTATTTTTTTTAAGAGACAGTATCTCACTTTGTTGCCCTTGGTAGAGTGCCGTGGCTTCACACAGCTCACAGCAACCTCCAGCTCTTGGGGTTAGCCGATTCTCTTGCCTCAACCTCCCGAGTAGCTGGCACTACAGGCACCTGCCACAACGCCTGGCTGTTTTTTTGTTGCCGTTTAACCGGGGCAGGGTTTGAACCCACCACCCTTGGCATGTGGGGCCGGTGCCTTACTGACTGAGCCACAGGCGTCGCCTGTAAACTGAATTATTCATCATAGTCTGTCTCTTCCTTCTTGAATTTGTTGATACTATTTTGAAGATTAGCATGCTAGGCTCGGTGCTCGTAGCATAGTGGTTATGTAGCCAGCCACATATACCGAGGCTAGAGGGTTCAAATACGGCCTGGGCAAACTAAACAACAATGACAACTGCAGTAAAAAATAGCCAGGCACGCCTGTGGCTCAACGGGCTAAGGCGCCAGCCACATACACCTGAGCTGGTGGGTTCGAATCCAGCCTGGGCCCGCCAAACAACAATGACGGCTACAACCAAAAAAAAAAAAAAATGGCCGGGTGTTGTGGCGGGCGCCTATAGTCCCAGCTAAGTACTTGGGAGGCAGAGGCAAGAGACTTGCTTGAGCCCAGGAATTGGAGGTTGCTATGAGCTGTGATGCCATGGTACTCTATCCAGGGTGACAGCTTGAGGTTCTGTCTCAAAAAAAAAAAAAAAAATAGCCAGGCATTGTGCCAGGCACCTGTGGTCCCAGCTTACTTGGGAGGCTGATGCAAGAGAATCGCTTAACCCCAAGAGTTGGAGGTTGCTGTGAGCTGTGATGCGACAGCACTCTACTGAGGGTGATATAGCGAGACTGTCTCAAAAAAAAAAAACGAAAGATGAGCATGTTAAATAATAATTTAACCTGCTCTTAATACCTGCCTCTTTTTGGGGGGGGGGGAAGAGGAAACAGAGTCTCACTTTGTCACTGTCAATAGAGTGCTGTGTCATCATAGCTCACAGCAACCTCAAACTGTTGGGCTCAAGTGATTCTCTTGCCTCAGCCTCCGAAGTACTTGGGACTACAGGCGCCTGCCACAATGCCTGGCTGTTTTTTTTAAGAGACAGGGGTCTTTCTTTTGATCAGGCTGGTCTTGTACTCCTGAGCTCAAGCAGTCTACCCACCTTGGCCTCCCAAAGTGCTTGGTTTATAGGTGTGAGCCACTGGGCCTGGCCTTTTTATTTCTTTTTTCTTTTTCTTTTTCTTTTTCTTTTTTTTTTTTTTTGAGACAGAGTCTCACTTTGTCGCGCTTTTGATAGAGTGCCTTAGCGTCTCAGCTCACAGCAACCTCCAGCTCTTGGGCTTAGGCAGTTCTCTTGCTTCGGCCTTCCGAGTAGCTGGGACTACAGGCTACTGTTCCCAGTTAGTTTTTTTCTTTTCTTTTTTTTTTTTTCCCAGTTATTTTTTTACTTTTTATTTTTTTGTAGAGACAGAGTCTCACTTTATCGCCCTTGGTAGAGTGCTGTGGTGTTACACAGTTGACAGCAACCTCCAACTCCTGGGCTTAGGTGATTCTCTTGTCTCAGCCTCCCAGTAGCTGGGACTACAGCCACCCGCCACAACACCTGGCAATTTTTTTGTTTCAGTTTGGCCGGGGCCTGGCCCGAACCTGCCACCCTTGGTATATGGGGCCAGCGCCCTACCCACTGAGCCACAGGCGCCACCCTGTTCCCAGTTATTTTTCTGTTGTGGTTTTGGCCAGGGCCAGGTTCGAACCTGCCATCTTCAGTATCTAGGGCTGGAGCCCTACTCACTGAACCACAGGTGCTGCCTGCCTTTTTTTTTTTCTTGAGACAGAGTCTCACTCTGTTGCCCTGGGTAATGTGCCATGGTGTTGCCCTAGATCACAGCTCCTAGCCTTCATGATCTAAAGTGTTTTGGCCAGGGCAGGGGTTTCATTATATAGTTAGTATTCATTTCTTTTTACTTAGCTTCCAGAACCAAAGCAAAAAACCAGAAGCACTGCTCTTCCCTGAACTTTCTGACATTTGGCAAATGATTCCCTTAATTTTTTTTTTTTTTTAAGACAGTCTCACTCTGGTGCCCTGGATAGAGTGCCGTGGCATCACAACTCTCAGCAACCTCAAACTCTTGGGCTCAGGGTTTGATTCTCTTGCCTATGCCTCCCAAGTAGCTGGGACCACAGGCGCCCACCACAAAACCTGGCTATTTTTTGTTGTTTTTATTGTAGTTGTCGTTGTTTTAGCAGGCCCGGGCCAGGTTTGAACCCGCCAACCTCCGTGCATGTGGCCAGTGCCCTACCCACTCAGCTACAAGCACCGCCCAATGATTCCCTTTTTTATAACTTTGTTTTTGAGTCTATAAAATGGATTATATAAGTACTAGCAATATCTAGTACTTAAAAGGTGGCTGTATGCATCTGGGAAATACTCAAGTTAATGATAATCTTTTTTATTCAGAAATACTAGTAGTAGTAAAAATGAATCCAGAACCTTCCAGTGCTCTTTTCACTTTCCTCAGTTTGAAGAAAGGAGAGTTATTTAAGCAGAACTGTCTTTGGATAATATGTGAAAATTTCAGAGGAAGGAAGATTATGTCATAGTCTTGACAGTAAATTAAGTTTTGATGTATTGAAGTCTTACCATCAATGAAATGATTTAAATATATTCAGTAGGAAAAGTATGCCCACAACAGTTTGTATTCTTAAATAACCTGTTAATATGTATCTACAGTTTAGAAGCTGTTTCTCTCTTTCTTGGCTGGCCATGGCCATCAGCATTTGACTGAATGCACACAAATACTAAAAAGCCAGGTAGGTCATTTCCAAGATAACTGGCTTTGAGCTGTAGTATTAAAACTTCTGATGAAACAATGGGTTGTCCTCTATAAATAAAAGCAGAGGAGATATTTTGGAGACTTTACTATCGCTTAATTCAGGGGGTAGAAACTTCCCTGACTTGCAGGCCAATGTTCAAACTTTGGGTAGTCATTCAGCCCTCATATTCCTTGGCCCCCAGAGAGCACAGTGATAATAGTAAGGATGGCCAACTTATGTTTTTATTGTTAATAACAAATAATATGGTCATATAAACCACTTGAATGAATAGAAGTAGTATACCTTAAACATTGGCTTGGCAGCCAGGATGTTGTTGATGGAAAAGAAGTCATAATCTGTAAAATAAAAAGGTTTATTCTGAGCCAAATTTGAGTACCATGACCTGAAGCCACATCCAAGAAGTCTTGAGCAAGTAGACTTGCTGTGGTGGGATTACAGTTTGGTTTTAGACATTTCAGGGGGATAGGAGTTATAGGTAAAGTTATAAATCTATATGTGAAAGGCATACATTAATTTGGTCCGAAAAGGTGGGGCATCTCAAAATGGGTGCGGCTCAGAAATTAGAGATGTGGCATGGTGCCTATGGCTCAAGGAGTAGGGTGCCGGCCCCATATACTGGAGGTGGCGGGTTAAACCCAGCCGCAGCCAAAAACTGCAAAAAAAAAAGAAAGAAATTATAGATGTGTTTAAAGATTTTTTAGCTGGGTGCCATGGCTCACGCCTGTAATCCCAACATTAGGAGGCCAAGGCAGGTAGATTGCCTGAGCTTATGAGTTCGAGACCAGCCTGAGCCAGAGTGAGACCTTGTCTCTAAAAATAGCTGGGGGTTGTGGCAGGTACCTATAGTCCCAGCTACTTGGGAGGCTGAGCCAAGAGAATCGCTTGAGCCCAAGAGTTTGAGGTTGCTGTGAGTTGTGAGCCACCGCACTCTACTTAGGGTGACAAAGTGAGACTCTGTCTCGGAAAAAAAAAGAAAAAAGATTTTTTAGATGACAATTGGCTGAAAGAGTTAGGCTTTGTCTAAAAGACCAGGAGTTGTGAAAAGCAATGCTAATGTAAGGGTCTGTTAATCAGAGATAAACTGCTAGACACATGCCAGACCTAAGTGGTTTGTTACATATATTGACCTACGGGTGTGTCACACATAGCCTTAGACCTGTTAATGTGTCACAAAGGACATCTCTAAGAAGGGGAGGGGGACATGATGAGGCATGTCTGGTTTCTTTTTTTTTTTTTGTAGAGACAGAGTCTCACTTTATCGCCCTCGGTAGAGTGCTGTGGCATCACACAGCTCACAGCAACCTCCAACTCCTGGGCTTAGGCGATTCTCTTGCCTCAGCCTCCCGAGTAGCTGGGATTACAGGTGCCTGCCACAACGCCCAGCTATTTTTCTGTTTTGCAGTTGGACCGAGGCTGGGTTTGAACCCACCACCTTCAGTAGATGGGCCTGGCGTCCCACTCGATGAGCCACAGGCGCCGCCTTCTGGTTTCCTTTGTCATGGACAGCAACTCAGTTTTAGTTGGCCAATGGTGGGTACAGTCAGTCATTTACTGAGGGGGAGCCTTCAGATTTTATTTTAGTTCCCAAAGGGTAGGTATATTTTCTTGTTTTACAGCTAAAAACTCAGATTCCCTACAGAGCCAAACAGAAAGCAAAAAATGGCCGGGTGTTGTGGTGGGCGCCTGTAGTCCCAGCTACTTGGGAGGCGGAGGCAAGAGACTCGCTTGAGCCCAGGAATTGGAGGTTGCTGTGAGCTGTGATGCCACAGCACTCTATCCAGGGTGACAGCGTCTGTCTCAAAAAAAAAAAGAAAGAATTTGGGCGTATTGGTAACAGATTTTCTTTCCTGTCCCCTGTCCTTCCCCCCCTCTTTTTTTTTTGAGACAGTCTTACTACATCACCCTTGGTAGAGTGCTGTGACGTCATAGCTCACAGCAATCTCAAACTCTTCAAACTCTTGGGCTTAAGTGACTCTCTTGCCTCAGCCTCCCAAGTAGCTGGGATTATAGGAACCCACCACAATGCCCAGCGATTTTTCGGTTGCATTTGTCATTGTTTAGCAGGCCAGGGCCGGGTTTGAACCCGCCAGGTGTAGGTGGCTGGTGCTCTAACCAGTGAGCTACAAGCGCTGAGCTCCTCTTCTCTTCTTTTAAGACAGAGTCTCAAGCTGTTACCTTGGGTAGAGTACCGTGGTTGGATGCAGTGACTCATGCTTGTAATTTCAGCACTTTGGGAGGCTATGGAAGAAGGATCACTTAAAGCCAGGACTTTGATGCTAACAGTGAGCTATAATCATGCCTCACTGTAACCTGGGCAACCAATTGAGACCTTGCCACTAAAAAAGCAAAAATAAATCTTATTTTCGTGCTTTGTGCAAGCCCTTAAAAAATGGTTATTTTCCTCATTTGTCTATTTCTGGTCTCATTTAACAGTCATGAAACTTAAGGGAAAAGATTTGCCAATTCTGTTTCCCCCCCCCCCCCCAGTTTCTGGCTGGGGCTGGATTTGAACCCTCCACCTCCAACATATGGGGCCAGCGCCCTACTCCTTTGAGCCACAGGCACTGTCCTATTTTTTTTTTTTTTGAGATGATTCTCAAACTGTCACTCTGGGTAGAGTGCTGTGGCATCATAGCTCACAGCAACCTCCAACTGTTGGGCTCAAGAGATCCTCTTGCCTCAGTTTTTCTATTTTTAGTAGAAATGGGGTCTTGCTTTTGCTCAGGCTGGTCTTGAACTCATGAGCTCAATCAATCCACCTGCCTCAGCCTCCCAGAGTGCTAGGAATACAGGTGTGAGCCACCGCACCATTTTTTTTGAGGGAGGGGGAGACAGTATTACATTGTCACCCTTGGTAGAGTCCCATGGCGTCATAGTTCACAGTAACCTCAAGCCCTTGGGCTCAAGCAATTCGCTTGCTTCCACCTCTAGAGTAGCTGAGACCACAGGCACCTGCCACAGTGCCTAGCTGTTTCTTAGAGATAAGTTCTCACTGTCTCTCAGGTTGGTCTACAACCTGTGAGCTCAGGGGATCCACCTGCCTCGGTCTCCCAGTGTGTTAGGATTACAGGCATGAGCCACCTCGCCAGGCCTGCCAGTTCTGTTAGGTCAGATCTTAGCTTAGGCCTTTAGTTTTTAAACATTAAGTCTCTTTTTAGGAGAAGAATGTGTAAAAACATGCGTCAAAAGTATCTGCATTTGGCTCGGTGCCTGTGGCCATAGTGGTTACAGTGCTAGCCACGTACACCAAGGGTGGTGGAGTTTGTACCCCGCCCAGGCCAGCTAAATGACAATAACAGTTGCAACAAGGAATGGCCAGGCCTTGTGGCGGACGCCTGTGGTCCCAGCTACTTGGGAGGCTAAGGCAAGAAAATCACTTGAGCCCAAGAGTTTGAAGTTGCTGTGAGTTGTGATGCCGTGGCACTCTACCCAGGGCGATGTAGTGAGACTCTGTCTCAAAAAAAGAAAAAAGAAAAAAAATCTATATTTATACCAACATATTTGATTAAGTCATTTTGAATAGTATACTTGGATTCAGAATTTTATGTGGGTTGGATTGCAGTTCTATTTCTTATTAGCTTTGTGCCCTTCAGCAAGTCAGAGATCTTCTCTTTTTTTTTTTTTTGAGACAGAGCCTTAAGCTGTCACCCTGGATAGAGTGCCGTGGCATCACAGCTCACAACAACCTCCAATTTCTGGGCTCAAGCGAGTCTCCTGCCTCCACCTCCCATGCAGCTGGGACCACAGGCGCCCGCCACAACACCTGGCCATTTTTTGGTTGCAGCTGTCGTTGTTTGGCAGGCCCGGGCTGGATTCGAACCCGCCAGCTCAGGTGTACGTGGCTGGCGCCTTAACCCACTGAGCCACAGGCGCCAAGCCTCTTCTCTTATTTTTATTTTTATTTTTTTGTAGAGACAAAGTCTCACTTTGTTGCCCTCGGTAAGAGTGCAGTGGTGTCACACAGCTCACAGCAATCTCTAACTCCTAGGTTTGGGCTATTCTCTTGCCTCAGCCTCCTAAGTAGCTAGGACTACAGGTGCCCACCACAACACTCAGCTATTTTTTTGTTGCAGTTTGGCCAGGGTTGGGTTTGAACCCGCCACCCTCAGTATATGAGGCCGGTGCGCTACCCACTGAGCCACAGGTGCCACCTATCTTCTCTCATTTTTTTTTCTCTCATTTTTATTTTTATTTTTATTTTATTTTATTTTATTTTATTTTATTTTATTTTATTTTATTTTATTTTATTTTATTTTATTTGTAGAGACAGAGTCTTACTCTATCGCCCTCGGTAGAGTGCCATGGCGTCACACACCTCATAGCAACCTCCAACTCCTGGGCTTAGGCGATTCTCTTGCCTCAGCCTCCCCAGTAGCGGAGACTACAGGCACAGCCACAACGCCCAGCTATTTTTTTGTTGCAGTTTGGCCGGGGCCTGGTTTGAACCTGCTACCCTTGGTACATGGGGCCTGGCACCCTACTCACTGAGCCACAGGTGCCACCCATCTTTTCTCTCATTTTTAAAATGGAGAGAGTAGTACCTGCCCAGCAGAGTCATGAGGAGGATTAGCACAGTGCCTGGAAATGTATAAGGGCTTAGTAAATTGTTGATGTAATTAATGGTAGTGGTTACTGATGGAGGAACTAGTGGCAGTGGTATAATGGTTCTAGGCTTTAGGTTAAGTTGCTGACCAAATTCAGGTGCACTTAAGAAGTGTGTATTTCTCTGTCCTGTAAATGGCTGCTAGAAATATGCCATTCATAACCCAAATGGCTTAAACATTTAAAAATAATTTAGGTTTGGCCCAGTGATTCACACCTATAATCCTAGCACTCTGGGAGGCCAAGGTGAGAGGACTGCTTGAGGTCAAGAGTTCAAGACCAGCCTGAGCAAAAGCAAGAGTATCTCTGATAAAAATAGAAAAATTAGCCAGATGTCATGGCACACTCCTGTAGACTAAGCTACTCATGAGGCTGAGGCAGGAAGATCACTAGAGCCCAGGAGTTTGATGTTGCAGTGAGTTACATCGACAGTGGTGCCACTGTACTCTAGCCAGGGCAACACAGTGACACTCTGTCTCAAAAACAAAATTCGGGCAGCACCTGTGGCTCAAAGGAGTAAGACGCTGGCCCCATATGCCAGAGGTGGCGGGTTCAAACCCAGCCCCGGCCAAAAACTGCAAAAAAAAAAAAAAAAAAAAAAAATCATTTAGATATAATTTGTATGAGAGAGTATAATTAGTAAATTATATGACATTTAATTTCATTATAGAAGGAATATATATACAAGCAAAATAATTTGGCATCATGTTTCTAAAGTATGTTTTTATTGAATGAAGAAACTAAAAATGTTCTGCCCTTGATCTAATATTTTCATACCTGGGAGTTTATTCAAAAGAAGAGAAAAGGCCTTTTAAAGAAGATTATCATTAGAAGCCATTTTTTTTGTTTTGGGGGGGGTTTTTTTGAGACTGAGTCCCATTATGTCACCCTCAGTAGAGTGCCATGGTGTCACAGTTCACAGCAGCTTCAAACTCTTGGGCTTAAGCAATTCTCTTGCCTCAGCCTCCCAAGCTGGGACTACAGGCAGTCCGCCACAGTGCCTGGCTATTTTTTTGTTGCAGTTGTCATTTAACAGGCCCAGGCCAGGTTTGAACTCACCAGCCCTGGTGTATGTGGCTGGTGCCCTACCCACTGAGCTACACGCACTGAACCTAGAAGCTATTTTGTATCTAATTTTTTTTTTTCCTTGAGAGAGCGTCTCGCTCTGTCACCCTGGGTAGAATGCTGTGGTATCATCATAGCTTACAACAACCTCAAACTCCTGGGCTCAAGCAGTCCTCCTGCTTTAGCCTCCCTGGTATTTGGGACTATAGGTGTTTGCCACAATGCCTTGCTAGTTTTTCTATTTTTTTTTTCTTTTTTTTTAGAGACAGAGTCTCACTTTGTCACCCTCGGTAGACTGCTGTGGCATCACAGCTCACAGCAACCTCCAGCTCTTGGGCTTAGGCGATTCTTTTGCCTCAGCCTCCCGAGTAGCTGGGACTACAGGCGCCCGCCACAACGCCTGGCTATTTTTTTTTTTTTTGAGACAGTCTCACTTTATCGCCCTCGGTAGAGTGCCGTGGCGTCACACAGCTCACAGCAACCTCCAACTCCTGGGCTTAGGCAATTCTCTTGCCTCAGCCTCCCGAGTAGCTGGGACTACAGGCGCCTGCCACAACACCCAGCTATTTTTCTGTTTTTGCAGTTTGGCCGAGGTTGAGTTTGAACCCGCCACCTTTGGTATATGGGGTCGGCGCCCTACTCGCTGAGCCACAGGCGCCGCCCACACCTGGCTATTTTTTGTTACAGTTTGGCCGGGGCTAGGTTTGAACCCGCCACCCTCAGTATATGGGGCTGACACCCTACTCACTGAGCCACAGACACTGCCCTTGTTGTTGTTGTTTTTTTTTTGTAGAGACAAGAGTCTGACTTTATCGCCCTCAGTAGAGTGCCGTGGCATCACACAGCTCACAGCAACCTTCCAACTCCTTGGCATAAGTGATTCTCTTGCCTCAGCCTCCCGAGTAGCTGGGACTACAGGTGCCCACCACAACATCCGGCTATTTTTTTGTTTTGCAATTTGGCCGGGGCCAGGTTTGAACCCGCCACCCTCAGTGTATGGGGCTGGCGCCCTACTTGCTGAGCCACAGGCACCTCCCCATTTTTTTTTTTTTTTAAGAGACGTCTCATTTTATTGCTCAGTAGACTGCTGTGGCGTCACAGTTCACAGCAACCTCCAACTCCTGGGCTTAAGCAATTCTCTTGCCTCAGCCTCCCGAGTAGCACCCAGCTATTTTTTTGTTGGAGTTTGGCTGGGGCTGGGTTCGAACCTGCCACCCTTGGTATATGGCGCCAGCACCCTACCCACTGAGCCACAGGCACCACCCTGGTTTTTCTGTTTTTAGTAAAGACAGGGTCTTGCTCTTGCTCAGGCTGGGCTTGAACTCCTGAGTTGGGTTTTTTTTTTTTTTTTTTTTTTTTTGGCGGTTTTTGGCCAGGGCTGGGTTTGAACCCGTCACCTCTGGCATATGGGGCTGGTGCCCTACTCCTTTGAGCCACAGGCACCATCCTGAACTCCTGAGCTTAAACAATCTTCCTTGGCCTCCCAGATATTTTATCTAAACATTGACTATAAGAAAATACTTAAGTAAATTGTGGTCAATCAGAGCTGCATGGTAGCACGATGGCATTAACATAATTATGAAGACTGTAATGTGCAAAGCATTTGACTGAGGCCAGGCGCAGTAGGCTCACGCCTACAATCCTAGCACTCTGGGAGGCTGAGGTGGGTGGATTGCATGAGCTCACAGATTGGAGACCAATCTGAGCCAGAGCAAGACCTTGTTTTTAAAAATTGCTGGGCATTGTGGTGGGCACCTATAGTCCCAGCTACTTGGGAGGCTGAGGCAAGAGAATCACTTGAGCCCAAGAATTTGAGGTTACTGTGAGCTGTGATTCCATAGCACTTTATAGGGGACATAGGGAGACTCTGTCTCAGGAAAAAAAAAAGCATTTGATAAGTTAAATGAAATTCAAAATTCTGTTTCTCACTGAGTTTTACTAAAAAAAAGAGAAAAATTCTCTCTACTAAATAGCCGCTTGAGCCACAGGCACTGAGCCAACACTCATCTTTAAAAATGTTATTTTGACTAGATGAACTTTGCTTTTCCTTAGCCTAAAACGGTGATGAAAGGAAGAAAGGGAGTAAAGTAGGAACTTGAAAATACAGTGGTAAGATAAGCAGCAAAAAGAGTTTCCCCTTTCAGAAACACATAAGATTTCGGAAGCTTAGAATAATACTTAGGAAGATTTTGCTTTTCAGTGGGCAGATACACAACCATATTTTCCTCAAGTTTTTATCCATTATGCTGAGGAAGTAAGAGTTAGAGAGGATGCTTTATGATATCATTGTTTCAATATTATTATTATTGTTATTTTTATTTATTTATTTATTTTTTTGAGACAGAGCCTCAAGCTGTCACCCTGGATAGAGTGCTGTGGCATCACAGCTCACAGCAACCTCCAATTCCTGGGCTCAAGCGAGTTTCCTGCCTCTGCCTCCCAAGTAGCTGGGACTACAGGCGACCACCACAAAGCCCGGCCATTTTGTTTTTTTGTTTTTTTTTTTTTTGGTTGCAGCCATCATTGTTGTTTGGCGGGCCCAGGCTGGATTCAAACCTGCCAGCTCAGGTGTACGTGGCTGGCGCCTTAGCCCATTGAGCCACAGGCGCCAAGCCTCTAGATTTGTTTTTAATGCCAAATTTAGGTAGATAGAATCCAAACTCTTTCCATCAAAAGTATCTTAGGTTTTCTTCAGAATCCTTGAAAGGCTAAGATTCTTTAAAATCTTGTTGCCAATAATACTTTTGAATAACTCAATTGTGAACAGCTCATTATCACACACAAAAACACGCACACCCCATGGATGGAAGGTATTATTGTCTTATGAATTCCAAAATGGAAAATAAATTTCAGAGATACTGTCCAAGTCAACATAGCCCTATTTTTCCACTGAGGCATTTCAGCCCATCTAAAATACTTATCAAACTTAGCCTCCATTCCTAGGCCTTTGAGTAAGTTATTGAGTCCATTTAATATTTACATAGTAATTGTAAAATGTTCAACAATTTTGCAAATACTCCCTGGGCACTTTTCATTGAAGAGTCCAGACTTCTCCATTCATAAATATTTCAGGTGTACTTTTCTCTAATTAATTTCTTTTTGATGACTTAATTTTTTAAGATTAATAAATGTTAAAATCAGTGTCCAGTTTGGTATTTTTTTCCAGGTCTTACCGTACAATTGTTTTTAAGAGAGGTTGTTGGAGTCAGACTTCCAGGATAGAAAACCAGAGTCTCTGATTCATATAGCTCTGATCTGAGACTCTATTTTATACTACTCTCTGCTTCAGTATAATCAGAAGGCACAGGGGAGGCAGTAGGTGTTTCACAAACTTTGTGTCACTTATTCACTCAAATAGTAGATGAGGTACTGATAGGAAGAGATTTTTCAGATGTAATTAAAGTCCTGTGTCAGTTGATTTTGTGATAATCAGAAGGAAGGCTAACCAGGATGGCCTGACTTCATCAGGTAGAAGCACTTTAAAGAGGGAATAAGACATCCCAGAGTTTAGGCGAGTCCAAGAAGCAGAAGGGAAAGAAATATGTAAAGCACGTCTCTATTCTGAGCCCTCAGCACTCACTCTTTCTTGCGGATCTGCTGATGCACCTCATTGACCTGAAACAATAGTTGTACCCACTGCTGCTCTCTCCCTCCTTTCTGGACCTTCTAACTCTTGGGCCAGTTATGTGAGTTTGGCTCTGTCAAATAAGGAAAAATTAGGCTTTTTAAAGAATTAAACCCAGTTTTATTCAGTCTTCCAGAGGACTGCAGCCCAGGAGAGTCTTTCAGACAGTATGTTAGACTGGTCCACAGCAGCGTTTCAGCCCACAGCTTGGATGACAGGTGGTGGCAGTTTCACATGTGCTCAGAAGCTACATCAAACACACACAGAAGTCAGATTAGAGCAAAATCTCATCAAACTTTGGATGCAAGAGAACATCTGCTTATACGTTACAGAAGCATCGTCATTAATCCCATCACATGCTTTTTCGTAGAGGAAAAGGCAAAGGCTAGGAAGATGATTAAAATTTTTCTTTAAAAATGCAAGGATTAAGGCAAGAGATATGAGAATCTGTGCTCTATCCTGCTTATCACTGTCAAGACATTCTTCAGGAGGGGTGCACTCAGTCACTGAGCCAGGGGTTGAAGTTATGCTTACACGCAGATTAGCCCACATGGTTTCTTTTTTTTTTTTTTTTTGTAGAGACAGAGTCTCACTTTGTCGCCCTTGGTAGAGCACCCTGGTGTCACACAGCTCACAGCAACCTCCAACTCCTGGGCTTAGGCGATTCTTTTGCCTTAGCCTCCTGAGCAGCCACAACGCCCAGCATAGCAATTTGGCCGGGGCCAGATTTGAACCTGCTACCCTCAATTTATAGGGCCGGTGCCTTATGCACTGAACCACAGGCGCCGCCTCAGCCAACATGGTTTCTTCACATTAAAAGCCAGCTATGTGGCTGGCTAGAGGCAGATGTTTGTAACTTTGTGTCCCAGCTCCAGGACATTTGGAAATCCTAGTCACCAAGGTCAGCATCAAGAACACAATTTCGGTCTACCCTTGGGCAATTCTAGCTCAAGCTTTTCCGGTTCTAATCTGCTTATGATGGTCTGGAACTTTTTAATTGCCTGCCTGTTGAGGTTAAGGTCCAAGATTAGTCTTGCTAAAACTGCTTAGCTACCCCCATGAATGCTTAAAACAATTCTCTGTAATAAAACCTACTGGTTCTGCTTTTATGGTTCATCTCTGAAAGATAAATAAACACTGCAGGATCTAGCTCCTATTGTATTATTAATAATTCTCTGTGTCTGCAGAACTTCCTGCAAACCATGACAGTTTAAAACAAATATTTATTGTCCTATGGTCCCTGAGCATCAGGTATCTGGATACAGATTAGCTAGATGCCTCTGGCTCTAGTTACCTCCCAGGGCTATAAGCAAAGTTGTCATCAGGAGGTATAGTCATTTCAAAGTTCACCTTGGGGACAGTCCACTTATAAGCCACGCACTTTGCGCTTGGTAGGTTTTAGGTCTTCACTCACTCTTGGCCAGAGAATCATCTTCTAGCCCCACAGTCTTTCCCCTCTGACAACTCACAATGCAGCAGCTGGCTGCCCTCAGAGCAAGGAAAAGAGGGTACTATATTAGCTTGCTAGAACAAACCAAAACACTGCAGAATGGTGACTTAAACAACAGAAATTGGGTTCCCACAACTGTGGAGGCTAAAAACCTGAGATTAAGGTTCGGCTTCTTCTGAGGCCTCCCTGCTTGTCTTGCAGATGGCTGTCTTCTGGCTGTGTCCTCACACGACTGTCCCTCTGTGTTGTCTAAGTCCTAATCTCCTTTTCTTTCAAGGATACAAATCAGATTGGATTAGTGCCCACCATAACTACCACGTTTTCACTTAATCCCCTTTTTCAAGGCCCTAAAATGCAGCTCAATACTGCAGTACTGGGGATTAGGGCTTCAACATAAGGAATTTGAGGCAGGGACACAGAGTATTCCATAGCAAGCATCCAATATAGGTGGCACCTAACGTGAAATTCCTTTGCTGTTGCTGTACTCTGTTCCTTAGAATAGTATTGCTAAGTGCAAGGGTATAGATTATACAAGGACATGGACACCAGGAGGCAGAATCACTGGGGGCATCTCAAGACTGTCCACTACACTCATTTTCATGGGAAAAAATCACTGAGACATTCACTTTCTCAACCTTACTTGAAATTGTATGTGACATTATAGCCCGGGTTCTATCACAGAAAAGCAAGTAGGCAGGGAAACTAGGATTGTATAAAATCGAGTCTGGAAAGGCAGTGCTGCCATATTGGAGAAATCTGTATCCAATGTCTGAAGCATAGCCTGTCAGTCTGAATCTAAGCTGCAAAGTGATTTGTGTATTATAGATGACTGTGCAGCCCCTTGGCCTTGTTCTTTGGACCAACCGTACAGTCAACCAGTTATCCAATCTTCCTTAATATATCTTTTCTCTGTTTAAAATGGGGAGAGTTATTTTGTTTTTTCAAATGAGAACTCTAAGTAGCAGAGTACCACATTCACAACCATGTTTAGATACAAGTCTATTTTCAGTCATTCATATTTTAGCCACAGTTTTCTCTGTGTTTGTTTGTTCTGCTCTATTTTGTTTTGAGCTCTGACTTGTATTTCATCTCTCAGTAAACATGTGCTGCATTTAATTTCATTTTGTTTGATTAGTTTTATTTTCTTTTTAGCTAAAACTCTGTGATTATCTTTTATACACTTCCATAGCTAAGAAATGGCAGTTTTCACATAAAAGATAAGCTTTCTGAGTACAAAATTCTAAATTACAAATTTTCCTTTATGTACAGTAAAGGTTTATCCATTGCTTTCTGCAAAAGAGAAGCCTGATGATAGACTAATTTAAAACTTTATACTTTTTATCCTATGAAGATGAGTAATTTCCAGTCGTCATCTTTCCATGTAACTTCAAAGGTTTAAAATGTATAGATGTCCTTTCATTAATTTTTTTCTATTAATTTATGATTATTTTCAATTCGTGTAATTTTCCTTAGTTATAAATATTTTATAACATGATCTTATCCATTATTTCTTCTATCCATTTCCTTCAAAAGTATAATTTCTGTATCAGCTAGATGTTCATTGATCTTAATATCTATTATCTATTTTTTAACATTTTCATCTTTATACTTATCCTGAGGCTTTATTAAATTTGAAAGGTTGTTCTCTGTATCATTCTTTCACCATCCCACTTCTACCCTAGTTTTATAAATTTTTGCCCATTGCAAAAATATCATACCACAGTGAGTCCTCAAAAGGCCAAATTTAGAGAAACAATGCTAGGAGAGGAAAAAAACATAGGAACCTAAAAGTATATACCTAGTAGTCTTAATAGAGAAGAAATATATTGATGAGTAAGACATTAGGAAAAGATGAGCGCAACCGTTAGAGGAATAAACAGAACAGAGTTATTGACAGCAGAAAACTATGATGATACATTAAAGGATTAGGAGGAAAAAATAATGTTTTAGAGAAAACTTCCACAAAAAGAAGAATGTACAGAATTCCAAAAAAAGAAGGCAATAAAAATAATCTCTATAATATGAGCCCTCAAAAATATTTAAGATTTTACTATACATGGAGAATCACAGATTAAGTAGAACATTGAGACTCATGTCTATTGCCGGACCAAAGAGTCCTTCTGACTGTCACCCAAGCCAGTCAACAGTTTCACTTTTATTTACAGAAAGTCAGCAATTCTGGAGAGCAGCAGGGATATCTCCCCCAGAGAACTGCTCTCTTCTCCTATTTCTTTTTGTTACTCCTATACCCTCACAAGAAGAATAAGCATCAGCAATGTTATTAATCATCATAGTATACATTAAACAGATTCCTCCTGATAGATTGCAAAGTTACACAATATCTTCCTATCTTCAAGTGGTTGTATCTTCAAAGCATTTTTACTCTAGACTAAATTTATAGTTAGTCAACACTTCACTGGGTGCACAGAGTGCCCTAAGTCCTTAACGGATACCATGGAGTCCACTTCCCCAATTTACCTGTGAGCAGGTCTTGGAAGGGAAAACACAATCTCCAGATGTCAGCAAGTAGACTCATCCGGCCTTGTTAGGGCCTGACCAGCAGCGCCCTGCATGAAATGGCTGTTCAGGTTAACAGTGGCTACCAACATGTATGAATAAATGTTGCTTAGAATTGGTTTCTTTTATTAATAGAACATACAATATAGTTACATTAATTGCGTAAGGTGGCCCATGTCCTGTAAGTTTAATATACACTGACAACATGGGATTCTATAGTAACGATGATGATGATGATGATGATGATGACGATACTCTGTTGTTTTTCTTTTCATCTTTATATGGACATGTCCATATCCTTTATACAATACTGTAGTATGTGATCTTTATTTCATATGTTAACAACATTATCAGCAAGCAAAATTCTCTCACCTGCTACTTTACTTTCCTGGCTACTGTGACTACATCTGGGTTACTTTCTTATGGTAGTCAAAGTAGCAATGCACCTACACAAATATCTCCTAAAATTATACTAATTATGTACCCTGCTTTAATAACTTTACTTAGTTACACTTAACATTTTATAATTTTTCCCTATTTTATTTAGAATTTATCTTTTGTTCAAAAATTACGTGATACTCTTTTTCCTTTTTATGACTGCGATTTCATATACATTTATTAATTTTTCATTATATTTTATATACGCATTTAATTATACCTCATAATACATTTTTATAATATTCTTTCTTCAAGCCTCAAATACTCTATTGTTACCAGCAAGTTGTTACTATGACAGAGATATTTCCATTAATAGAATATTATGTCAAGGGGCAGCTCCTGTGGCTCAGCAAGTAGGGCGCTGGCCCCATATACCGAAGGTGGCGGGTTCAAACCCAGCCTCAGCCAAACTGTAAAACAAAAAAATAGCTGGGCATTGTGGTGGGTGCCTGTAGTCCCAGCTACTTGGGAGGCTGAAGCAAGAGAATCACCTAAGCCCAGGAGTTGGAGGTTGCTGTGAGCTGTGTGACGCCACGGCACTCTACAGAGGGCGATGAAGTGAAACTCTGTCTCTACAAAAAAAAGACATATATATATCTTTTTATATTATATATTATATAGATATATTTTTTTATATTATATATATATATATATATATTATGTCAAATGACTTTTAGAAAGTGTGATTAGCTAACACCATATTGTAGGAAAACTTCAGAATTGTTTATCAATACCTAAAAGGATCCAAAGAAAGAAATAGCAAAATATAAAATTAACCTACAAGATCTTCTGTTAAGATATTTTCCCATAGACAAGGTCTATGGATTTACAGGTTTTACTTTCCTCAGAGAAAATTTAAGATGCCACAGTAGTCTCAAGGAGGTCTATCTTAGATTGTTGTTTCCCAAAATTATAATAAATGAAAGGTCTGAGGGAGAGACAGTCGAAATCACTGTGACATACACCATGACCTGATAGCTCTACACCTTAAGGTAGACCCAATATCCCAGTAGAGTGAAAATAAAGTAAATTATGAAGAGGAGGAGGAAGGCTGTCACTATTTTCATGGCCCTTTTGTGAGTTTCTGCTGGAATCCCTGGAGCCTGGGGAATAGAGGTGTCAATTCTTGGTGTGTCTCACCAAGAGCAGAAATAAAAGTAGCAAAGCAATTAGGGACACAATAAAGGGGATAGTATAGAACAAGCTAAAAAATTATATCTAAACGCAAAGTCATATTTCTTTCATGTACTCTGTAGGCACACGTCCACAACTCACTAAGAGGATCACCATTAAAAGGTTAACATTCAATAAGAACAAAGACCCCACGAAAAGCACAAGAACCACTCTGCTCATTCTCCATCTCAGCAGGTGAAAAAGAAGGAAGAGAAATTGTCTACCTTAAAACCTTAAACAAGTAGAACACACTTAGGGATGTGGCACACCAAGTAGTTAAATGATGAGCTGTTGCCCAAAGAATAGTGACCAATTTTGCTAATTTGCAGACGCCATACAGATAAGGAGATAGCCCTATTACAAATGAACTGAATAGTGTTACCGCAGTGAACGAGTCTGGCCACAGCCATGCTGCTGAGGGTGAATGAAATCATGTCTTGAGTTATCCCATGCAGTTTACCAGTCCAAAGAGCCAATTTCCCAGCATTTCAAGTAATAGTTCTCCTGTTGCCACCATCAGAAAAGAAATCTTCATTCCAACTGACATTTCTATGAAAATAGTTCTAATGTTGTACCTCACTAACAGATTACTAGCCAGTTATAGATGGACATCCATTTATGATGCTTTCTATATATGTTTTCACCACAACTCCAGAAAGTATAGCCAAATTTTTGCTATGCCATATACTTTTGGAGATTTTCATGAAAGAATAGTTTATTCTACTTACATTGTAATTCCAGTACTAAACCAAGCAGTTCTGTAAAGAAATACAAAACTTTATGAATACGTTCTTACCACTTTCAGTCAGTGACTACATAATTTCTAGACTAAATACTAATTATGCCCATTTCTCTTTGGCACCAGTTGCAATTTCCCTTCATTGTAATGACTAAAAAAATGAAGTCGTGTGTATAAATATTCAAATATAAGAGACTGTTTTACATTAATTTGTACTTTCATCTCCCATGGGCCATGCCATTTGAATGCAAATATCTTAGATTTTGAATATAAATGTCTTGGAAAACCTTTTAGCAAAATGTTTCACAGTTTAAGAAGCACACTCAAGTCCTAGGACTATAAATGATTAATATGCAATGTTATAGAAGCTAAAACAGAAGAAATGAACACAATATACTAGGATTAGAGATGAGGAAGGTACAAATGCTGCAGTGGAAAACTCACCACGGTTTTACTAGAATAGGGACAGAGGCTATAACAGAACAGAGGCTATAACCTGTTGCCCAGGTTGGAGTGCAGTGGCCTCAGCCTAGCTCACAGCAATTTCAAACTCCCAGTTTCAGCTCATCCTCTTGCCTCAGCTTCCCAAGTACCTGAGACTACAGGGCCTGCCACAATGCTGGCTAATTTTGCTATTTTTAGTAGAAATGTGGTCTCTGTCTTGCTCAGGCTGGTCTCAAACTTCCAAGCTCAAGCTCTCCTCCTCTGGCCTCAGCCTTCCACAGTGCTAGGATTACAAGCATGAGCCACCGTGTCCAGCCATGGTCTTTGATTAAAGCCAAAATGGTGTGCTAGGATTGTTCTCCAAAATAGTCAGCAAGGTATTATGAGAAAAGATGAGAATGGAAAAGAACTGAGTGGCTTGCAAATGGAATTTAAAAGGAAGAGAGATTTAGAAATTTGAAGTTTCAGAGGGTTGTAAAATCTCACAGCTTTAAGATCTCAAACTGAAAAACAAAATCCTTAAATAGCAAAGGCCCATTGAGACTTTTCAGTTAAACACAGAAAATGTTCCCTCCTCAAAGATCAGACTAAGAATGGAAGCTTCTCTTTCAATACCTTGCCTTTAATGCCTTCAAGATAGCTGACACGAAAGTGGGAGAAAAATAAGGGATAAGTAAAAAAAATAATTATTCTTTTATTTAGCCATTACACATTTGTGTAAGGAAGATCTTTATGGTGACTTGTGTATGTATAGCATGGAACTTAACAGAAGCAAACAGATTTAAAGGCTAAGTTTCTGAAGATAGTGTATTCATCAAATAAATCATGAGTGTGCCAATTAAATCTGTGATATTCAAATGACTCTCTGGCTTCCAAACTTCTATTATTAGGAAGAAGTCTTGAAATACCTACCTTCTCCAGGAGTATCTATTGCAAATGTAGCAAAGAGGACGTAATGAAAACCATTCAGAAGGTGAAGCCAGGGGCCACAGAGAATGACAGATAAGGGGGTTCCTCCCGGAGCCCAGACACAGAAACTAGTTAAGAACTTCCCTGTAAAGCCAGTGCAAGTGGCTCCACAGAAGGTTTGTCATTGCAATGGACAGTCTACCACTGTCTTGCAGCTGTTCTCTTCTTTTAAAAATGGGAAGAATTTATTATTTCCAGATGGGCTACCGTGATCTTCCATTTTATATTCAATGGTGAGAGACCCAGGAGAGCATCTAGCTTGAGTTTTTTGTTTTCATTTATTTCCATACCATGAGGGACCACATCCCGATGTGACGAAGATAACTCCTTATCACTCAGAAACCCTGGGATTTAAGCTGATATAAGAAAAACAGGACATTGGACTAAGACCCCAGTGAAGGGTATAAGTATGTTCTCTATGTGGAAAGAATACACGTGGTGAACTAATATAGGCATGAAGACCACGCAGGATCCTATGCAGATCACTGATATCCTAGTTCTCATCCTCTTCTTTCTGAGCACATTACGACACTGCATTTCCCAGCCTCCTGTGCAGTTAGGTGTGACCAAGATCTGAGTTCCAGCCACTGGACTGTAAGAAATAAAGTGTGAAAACTATGCCCCTCTCCCACACATACTGCCTCACGCACCCCACACCCACACACATATGCGTACAGTTACAATGGAGGCTTGTATTTACCCTCTAGGTAAACATGGAAAATGTGTTAATATCTGCTAAACCTTCTTTAGCCTAGGTCAAGGAATATTTCCAGAGAGAAGGAATAAATGGAGTAAAGGAATTTGTAAGATTGCTAAAGCATAAAGTAAGATATTACATGCAAAGTATTAACTCTTTAAGTTTTTGTGTGAATAGTACTATTATACCTATCTTGAGTGTCTTGCTTGTACTGTATCACATCATACCTTTGTTTAATTCTTTCTCTTTTTTGTGCAGTTTTTGGCCGGGGCTGGGTTTGAACCCGCCAGCTCTGGCATATGGGGCCGGCGCCCTACTCCTTTGAGCCACAGGCACCATCCTGTTTAATTCTTAATAAACTGTTCACTTGTTTAAAAAAAAAAAAAAAGATTGCTATAGTATTATGAAGTCACTCCTAGTTATATTATTAACTAAAATTTTTAAAAAGCAAGATTCAAAGCAATATGTGTAGTATAGTGTGTATTAACTAAGAAAAGGTAGAGGGCCTGACTAAAACCTAATTTTTAAAAATCATTATGTATAAAAAAAGGAAACATAGATGAAAGAACAGGAAAGAAGCTAGGCTTCTCTAAATACACTTTGTTTTGAAGTTTTCATGTTACCATAAAAATTTATTAAAATAATCACAAACAAAATTAAATCAAAATGAAAGAAATATTAACCCCTAAGCATAAAAAATAGCACAAAGGAACTGTTGCATGGTTAAACTGAGAAGAGAAACTATTTCAAATGATTTTACAACATGATAATTTAACTTTTTGTCTCCAGTAGGATGAATGCTAAAATAAACTTAAATTGTTTTAATAATTATACTGCTAGAATAACCTAAGTATACTTAGTTTGAAACTACTGCACACAGAGATGCAAATAAATAATTATGTTAATATTGTATTGTTAGTGGCCAAGATTTTCAGCATGACAAAAAAAGAAATAAACATATAATTTGAATTGGAAATATTGACATGAGCTTATGGAAATTTTGTTGTTGTTGTTTGGGATTCATTGAGGGTACAAAGAATTAGGCTACATTGATTGAAGTTGTTAGGTAAAGTCCCTCTTGTAAGAGGTGTGCCATACACCATGACCCCCACCCCCCTCCCACCTTCCCTCTCCCCAGTCCCTCATTCCCCTACCACACCCCTTGTATCTAGATCATCTACTGCCTTCAGTATTAGAATTGAGAACATTGGATTCTTGTGATGCTTTACTAAGGAGAATGTGCTCCTCCTCCATCCAGGTTAATACAAAAGGTGTAAAGTCTCCATCTTTTTTGATGGCTGAATAGTATTCCACAGTATACATATACCATAGCTTATTTAATCCATTCCTGGGTACTGGTGGGCATTTAGGTTGTTTCCACATTTTGGTGATTGTAAATTAAGCTGTGATAAACAGTTTAGTGCCAATGCCCTGATGATAAAAGGAATTTTTTCCTTCTGGGTAGATGCCTAGTAATGGGATTGCAGGATCAAATGTGAGGTCTAGTTTGAATTCTTTGAGGATTCTCCATACTTCCTTCCAGAAAGGCTGTATTAGTTTGCAGTCCCACCAGTAGTGTAAAAGTGTTCTCTTTTTTCCACATCCACGCCAGATCTGCAGCTTTGAGACTTTGTGATGTGGGCTATTCTCACTGTGGTTAGTAATATCTCAGGTTTGATTTGCATTTCTCTGAAGATCAGGGTCGGTGAACATGTTTTCAAATGTCTGTAAGCCATTTGTCGGTCTTTGTAAGAGAAGGTTCTATTCATATCTCTTGCCCAGAGGTACATGGGATTGTTCACTCTTTTTCTGTTTATTAATTTGAGTTCTCTGTAGATTCTAGTTATCAACCCTTTGTCAGCTTGATACCCTGAAAATATCTTTTCCCATTCTGAAGGTTGTCTTTTTGCTTTACTTGTAGTGTCCTTAGCTGTGCAAAAGTTTTTTAGTTTAATTAAGTCCCATTTGTCAATTTTTGTTGTTGTTGCGATGGCCACTGAAGTCTTTGTTATAAAATCTTTCCCCAGTCCAACATCATGAAGAGTTTTTCCCACACTTTCTTCTAAGATTTTTATCATTTTGTGTGTTAGATTTAAGTCTCTAATCCATCTTGAATCAATTTTTGTATGTGGTGAAAGGTGTGGGTCAAGTTTCATTCTTTTACATATGGTTATCCAGTCTTCCCAGCACCATTTGTTGAATAGGGATTCATTTCCCCATTGTATTTTGTTTGGTTTATCAAAGATCAGATGGAAAGTAGAGACTGGTTTCATCTCTTGGTTTTCTATTCTCTTCCATATGTCTATGTCTCTATTTTTATGCTAATACCATGCTGGGAGTTTTGTTTGTTTGTTTGTTTGTTTTGGGGTTTTTTGTTTGTTTGTTTGTTTTTTGCAGTTTTTGGCCAGGGCTGGGTTTGAACCCCCAACCTCTGGCATATGGAGCAGGCACCCTACTCCTTTGAGCTAAAGGCCCAGCCCCATACCATGCTGTTTTGATTTCTGGACTTTTCTAAGTGTAAAATCATATTATCAGCAAAGAGGGAGAGTTTGACCTCCTCTGCTCCCACTTGGATGCCTTTATATCCTTCTCTTGCCTGATCGCATTGGTTAAAACTTCCGGAACAATTACATAATAGTGGCAATAGTGGACATCCTTGTCTGGTTCCAATTCTAAATAGAAAAGCTTTTAGTTTTGTACCATTCAGTATGATGTTAACTGTGAGTTTGTCGCAGATGTCTTCAATCAGCTTAAGAAATATGCTACCTATGACAATTTTCTTAAGTGTTCTTATTAGAAAAGGATGCTAAATTTTATCAAATGCTTTTTCTGCATCTATAGAATTCCACTATACTTATCAATTATCTCAAGAAATATTAATGGCTTGAATTCCCCACTAAAGAGGCATAGGCTGGCTGATTGGATAGAAAAACTCAAGCCAACCATTTGGCATCTGCAGGAAACACATCTAGCCTTGAAGGACAAATTAAAACTCAGGGCTAAGTGATAGAAGACAATTTTTCAAGCAAATGGAAATCAGAAGAAAAGAGGGGTTGCAATCTAATTTTCAGATTCATGTGGATTTAAAGCAACTAACGTCAAAAAAGGCAATTATGGAATTTTTAAAATCTGATCTCATAGTTCAAGCATAAAAGAAATGTATTAAAGAGTATCAGAGAATCATTACAAGGTCTGCAGAAGTAGATTCAAAGATAAGCATGTAGACACAATGTGTATCAGGTATTTTTTTAGATACTACACCATACCCAAGTTTTCTAAGCTCTTCCCTTCACCACAGGGACATAAAAGCTGACAACATTTCCCAGACCCCCCGGCCAATTAAATTCCCCCCAGAAGGACACTTTGAGGTAAAGCCATTATCTCTTGGCAGGGAAATGGCCACAGGTATCCACAGACTACAGCTGAAGGTTTAGACAGCTATAAGCATACTCTTAGGAATCACATACACCAGGATAAGAGGTACCTGATGTCCTTAGTAGCTCTGATAGTTACTTGTATGTGTCAATTTGACTGGGTTAAAACAAATCCAAGTAACAGCTAAAATAATTGGGGGGGGGGTGTATCGGTAAAGATGTTCTAGAAACATTGAGCATTGGAATTAGTAGACTGAGTGAAGAACTTCCTTCGCCAACATGGGAGGGCCTCTTCAGATTTACTGAGGAAGCCAAAGGAACAAAAGGGTAGAAGGGCAAATTTGCTCTGTCTTCTTGACTTGGGACATCTATATTCTCCTGCCCTGTACATCAGAGCTCATGGCTCTTGGGCCTTCAGACTACTGGACTTAAACCAGTGACCTAAATCTCAGGTCTTTGGCCACAGACTGAGAGTCATACCAGTGGCTATTATCATGGGACTTCTCAGCCTTCATTATCACTTGAACTAATTCCCCTTTTATATATAGTCTCACTTCCTCCAATGTGGAGTGAGAAACCCCCACATGTGCACACTCCAAATCCTCTAAATATTGGGATGGCTTCTAATTTCCTGATTCAACTCCTTCTAATTATGAACATGTAGAATGTCTTCTGTTGTTTACTTAGTCCGGAGTGAGGCATCTCTTTCTTTAAAAGAAAAAAAGAAGGCATGCTTCTTTCTTTGGTAAATCAGCTTTATTGAAATATAATTTGTGTAAATTCTATGAATGGCCCATTTTAATTCTATGGTTTGACTTTTGAAAAATTATACAGTCTAGTAATTACCACAAAGATATAAAACATTCCTATTACCTCAAAAACATTCCTTGATGTTCCCTCACTCCTTTGCAGTGCATTCTTCCCCCAGGTCCCTAATCATCACTAATGTATTTGCTGTCATATTGTTTTTTTAACTAGAATATTATAGTATAAATGGCACCATGTTTGCTTTTTTTTCACTTAACAGAACACTTCTATATTCATCTATGTTGTCACATAGTTTACTTTTTCATTGCTGAGTAGTATCCAACTGTATAGAAGTTTTCACTTATTTTAAGAACTGACAGGTCTAACAGATTTGTTAACTTTGTAAGAACCTATCAAACTCTTACCCAAAGAGGCTGTGCCATTTTGCATCTGCCCCAGTAATATATGAGGAGTACAGTTACCCCACATCCTCACCAAAAATTAGTATTTTCAGTCTTCTAATCTTCACTCTCCGTCACTCTATTTTTTTATTTTTCTCTTTATGTTTCTTCAGAAATTCTTACTAATCTACCTTTCAATATCACTGCTCCTTCCCCTCTCCCTTTTTTTCAGGGATGGGACTCTGTTGCCCATCTTGGAGGACAGGGGTGCAATCATAGTTCACTGTAGCCTAGAACTCCTGGGTTCAAGCAATCCTTGGACACCAGTCTACTGAGCCGTTGAGACTATAAGTGTGCATCACCAGGACCAGCTGACTTTCTTTCACTTTTTTAGAGATAGAGTCTCCTATGTTGCTCAGGCTGGTCTCAAAATCTCAGCCTCAACCAACGAACTCAACTTAGCCTCCTGAGTTTCTGCGATTATAGGCATGGTCTTAAGTCTGAAGGTAGAACAATAGAAAACTGGAAAACCCATTTACACTTAACACCACACTAGGGCATGAGTTAAGTGTGCCCAGCACTATTACTGAGTCTTTGTTCAATTTGATAAACTGTCAAAGGAATCTTTTATCTCCAACACCAAGTTTTTCATTTCTAGCCTTTTATACTGTTCCCATCTCTCTGCTAAGATTTTGTTTGTGCATGTTATTCACATTTTACCCCAGATTTTTAACATTATTAATCATTATTATTTTTAAAGCCTCTGTTCCTTACAACCTCTGTGCCACTGTTTTCTCTTAACATGGTATTTTGCATTGTGTGTCTGTACTTAGGTTCAAACTGCTCCAGTGGAATGCCACCACCTTGTATTAAGGTGAGGAACGGAGTTCAATGTTCATGCTCAGCTTCTGGAGTCCACACATGCACCATTTCTTCCCACACTCTTGCTGCTCTCCCAAAACCATACTAGTATTGCTTGTTACTTACTGCAAAATTCAAGGTAGAGCAATGAGATTTCTTTGTTCTCTCCCTGAAGCACCTGCCCATATGGTACATATGCTATATATCTTTACCTCAGATAGGGGGATTTGTTAGTGTCCCAACCACTCCCACAACAACCAAAAAACTTCTTCCTAGAATCAGTGTAGGAACGTGGCTAAAAGCAGATTTCCTTTTCCACCACCAGAGGTAACAGATGGCTTTTACCTAGTGTCAGTATGGGAGTCCATGGCAGACAGCCTTCCTGTTCCTCCTGAATGGCAGCCTAAATTTATCAGTGGAGGGTATTGGCATTGGTATCATCAGGTTAACTGGCCCCCTCCAGCAGCAGATGGCTTCTGCCTAGTGTACATGCAGAGTTCAGAGTGAACGCGTTTTGTGCCCTTCCTAAGTAGCAGAGCGCTTCTGTCTATTATCAGCGTGGGGCAGAGCAAGTGAGTTTCCTTCCTTCCCTCAACAGACCTCTCACATGTTCAGTGCAGATTCAGGGATGCAGGCAGATTTCTTACCCTTCCTCTGGTGCCAATCAGCCTGATATAAGAGCAGGGACCAAGTTGTTGAGGATTCCCTGCCCCTTACTCAGCAGCAAATAGGTTTTCCTTAATAAAGATCCAGAACATAAGCAGTCTTCTTGCTTGTCCCCCAGCACTGGCCAACAACCACCTGTTACTGATGCACAATCCAGAGTGCAAATGGGGTTTCCAGTTTTCCATTGCTCTACCTTCAGACTTAAGACCATATTCCCCTGTATTTCACATTTCTATTGCTGCTGTAACAAATTGACACAAATTTAGTGATTTAAATGCCACAAATTAATTATCTTATGGTTCTATAGATCAAAAATCAAGGTGTCAGCATGGTCATATTTTTTTCCGAGGTGCTAGATGAGAATCCATTTCCTTGCCATTCCCATCTTCTAGAAACTACCTGCAGACATGGCTCAAGGAGTCCTCTCCATCTTCAAAATCAGAAGTCTTGCATCTCTCTATCCCTTCTTCCATTGGCACACCTCTATCACTCAGAAAGAATCTCTGCTTTTAAGGGCTCATATGATTAGAATGGACCCACCTAAATAATCCAGAAAACCTTCTATCTCATGAAGTATATCCTTAATCACATATAATCATGTAAGGTTAGCATATTAACAAGTTAAAAAGATTAGAGCATGGACATCTTTGGGAGAACATTATTCTGCCTACCATTCCATGTACCATAAAAGGGGCCTTCTTCTGTCTCCTGCTCTGACTCCTATCTTTCAACGCTTGGTAGACAGGTTCAGAGAAAGGAGCTAGCAATTACTGATCACTCTAGAGCTAGTGGTACTCTAAACTGTTACAATAAACTACAACTGAGTTTTGTAAGAATTGGTTCAAATTTCAGCCATTTTATTCTTATCTACCTTACAACAGCTAGCTATTCTTCTCAAGTTCTGCCAAAAATTTACTAGTTCATGTGTCCAACTTGGAAAGGAATTCTTGGAATTCTTCTGGAATTCAATTTACCTGCTTACCTTGCAACTTCAGCTCTAACAAGCTCAAAATAAATTATGACTTTGTAGCCTATCTAATTTGTTCTCCTTGTTACAGTAGAAGCAGCATTCTTACATGGTTTTCTGCCCTCTGCCACCAAAAGGAAAATTCTCAAATTGTTTTTCAAAATACATACATATATCATATTCTTCCACATGTATCAGATGTAAACTTATCGACTTTGTACAAAAAATTTTAGTGAAAGATCCAGATAGGTGACCTCTCATGCAGCTTCCTCTGCCTTTGTAACCTAGAGCATAGTAATTTGACAACTATTCAGCATATCCCATTGTCTAAAAGAGAAGCAAGAGTAGAGAGAACAGAACAAGTTTTCCTGGAAAAGTGGAAATAAGAGTATGTTTAGCTATAGGAATGTTCTAATGAGAAGTACATTTCAAACATACATATTAAAGCCATAGAGGGGAAAAAGGAGTTTTTATATGGACTTCTACTATGATTTCTTTTCCTAATACAAAAATATGATTTCTATAATTTTTTCCTAGTACAAAATAAACTTTTGTCAAGGCTTTCATAAAGTCAAAGTTTTCTATCATATCAAGCCAAACAGTACAATCATGAATTATAATAGCACCAACAGCTTTATCTCTCCTTGTTACATAGAGAAAATTCTTAATCTCTAACGTTACAACTGATTCTCTGCTTCAGTATTAGACATCTCATGCTTGACTATACAGGAATTACCTAGTGTTGTTATGAATCATTGAGATCAACTGATACAATTTGTTTCCTTTAAAAAATTTTACTATAGGCTCGGCTCCTGTGGCTCAACGGGCTAAGGCGCCAGCCATGTACACCTGAGCTGGCGGGTTCAAATCCAGCCTGGGTCCGCCAAACAACAACGGCTGCAACCCAAAAATGGCCGGGCGTTGTGGCGGGCGCCTGTAGTCCCAGCTACTTGGGAGGAAGAGGCAAGAGACTCGCTTGAGCCCAGAAGTTGGAGGTTGCTGTGAGCTGTGATGCCATGGCAGTCTCTCCAGGGTGACAGCTTGAGACTCTGTCTCAAAAAAAAAAAAAATTTTACTATACCTCAAGCAGTTTTCATGTGTGTGATGATGATCAGAAGATTGAATTTGCTGGCATGCACATGTTGGATTAACTCACTGATCTGCAATTTCCTCATACCTTCAGGCTTGGATCATTTGGACCCAATCCTTGCACTCTGAATGCACTTCTTATATATAATAGAGCATTTACATTGGCAAATTCTCAAGAAAGGAATTGAAAATTTGGCAAGATGGTACTTTGCCTACCTACTATAGTTTACCTTGAAACTTTTCCAAAGGATCATCAAACTAAACAAGCCTTTAAAATGTATCAAAAATGGAATATAAAGTCAAAAATAGGAGAATAACAAAGATCAAGAAAGGAATGCCAAGTTAAGAATCATTGAAGTACCCACAGAGAAACGGCTTAGGATATGCATTATTGCTGATAACTTGTTGATATGTGCTATTGGTAAGAAGTGTAGATGTTAGCCATGCAAATCTAAACATCAAGGGACAGAATGAAAACCACTAGTGGTCTTATGCCACTTTCCTCTATCAGGTTCAACTGATGGAAATCCTTCATCTTCGGAGTATTAATGAGTAAGATTTAGAGTTTTGCAAATGGTCTTCTTTGCCTATCCCTTCCCATTAGAATAGGCCCTCCATCGGGCTGTTGTCAGTAGGTGGCTGCTATTTTCCCTACAGGCTCAGAGTGGAAAACTGGGTTTCCATGGAGTTAACTAGAACTTAGGCAGGTGGGCAGTTGAGAGTTGGGGAAGCACAAAGGAAGAGTTGAAGAGAGAATGAATCCACAAATCCAGGGACTAATGACTCCTGTGACCCTGATTGGCTCTATTTATTCTTTCAATTTTTAATAAGAGTAAATTATACATGTGTACTGAAAATATACATCTCCTGGTTCCTAGAGTTGACCATCATTCCTCTTGCCTCTTCAGTCTGTGGGATGGTACTGGTACAGCAAAAGAAATTCTAGCTGGGAACACACAATTATATTTTATAAATTTCACAGTAGCGTTTTATTTGTATCAGTCATATCAAAAGTAGGATAAATAGGGCACCTGTGGCTCATAAAGTAGGGCACCGGCCCCATATACCGAAGGTGGGAGGTTCAAACTTGGCCTCGGCTGAACTGCAAAACAGAAAAATAGCCAGGCATTGTGGCGGGCACCTGTAGTCCCAGCTACTCGGGAGGCTGAGGCAGGAGAATCGCCTAAGTCCAGGAGTTGGAGGTTGCTGTGAGCTGTGTGACGCCACAGCACTCTATGGAGAACAATAAAGTGAGACTCTTGTCCCTACAAAAAAAAAAAAAAAAAGTAGGATAAATAGAAACAAAAGTACTCTAGTATACATAATTGTGCTTTAAACAGTACTGGAGATATGCAATCCAGGGGGAAATGTGATATATTTGAAGATGCTTTTCAGAACCAGACTGCAATCGGAAGGTTATAATCAGAAATCACATATTTGAATAATCTATGAATGTAGAGGGTGTATGTGATGAAAAATACAGAGCTTTCTAGTTAAAATGGAAGATTAGTGAAGGTAATGAAATATGCATCATGTAAATATCAGGAAAAATATTGTGACTATGGGAGAATTACTGTGATGTTAATCTAAGGGTATTGAGAATTTAAAAGCGGGGTTGGTGCCCATAGCCCAGTGGTTAGGACACAGGCCACATACCCTGAGGCAGGCGGGTTAGAACCTGGCCAGGGCCTCCTAAACAATGACAACTACAAGAGCCATGCGTTGTGGTGGGCACCCAGCTACTTAGGAGGCTGAGCAAGAGAATGACTTAAGCCCAAGAGTTAGAGCTTGCTGTGAGCTGTGATGCCACAGCACTCTACCAAGGGTGACAAAATGAGACTGTCTCTCAAAAAAAGAAAAAAAAGAGTTTGCAAGCGGACATGTGCCTACCAGAAGTTTCATAAGTGTAGCTCCATGCATTAGAGACTTAAGTTTCCATAGCTCATCAGAACTTTTTAATGGGTTTACGTGGGTGGAAATATTATTTTGTATATATGTCCAGCAAAAAATAAAGTGTGTGTATATACATGTATGTGTGTGTGTACTTTTTCTTTTTGCTTAAATACATGTGCAATTTCTGCCATATGCAATTTATACAGTCCTTACACACACACAAAAATTTATACCCTAAGATGGTGATCCTTTACAGTCACGGTATATTATGATTGCTGAGTCTTTGTGCCTGTACTGACTTATGTAAGGCGATCATCTTGCCTTAACGGTACAAAAGCAAAAGGGTGAGATTTCTCGCTAATACCCCAGATCACACGGAAAGAAAACCCTACTTTTAATCCCATTTGGGCCCTTACAAACTGTGTGTCCTAGGGAAAACACATCATTTTATTTAGCTTTTTCATTTTAAAGGAAAAACAGTATCTGCGTGGCTGTTCGTACATCTTATATAACATACCCTGTTCCGGCTCTACCACTGGTTAAGCAACGGTAAATACCACTCGGAGAAGCGGACAGGAAGGGGCGGAGCGCCAGAGGCGGCGGGGGCCGCTCGCCACTCTGGAAGAAGCGAGAGCAGCGGGAGGCGCAGGTGTGAGCCCGGAGGTCGCTTTGGCCCTCGTCCTGGCGGTCACTCGGGGGTTCGCGGGGCCTGCGGTGACCCTCGGCTCCAGGCGCTGGGCGGCCAGCGACAAAGGGTCCATGGCCTCAGCGGCGGCTACGACTTCCCTGGCCGTCAGGGCCCCGAGCCCGGTCGCAACCCCCTCCTCGTACGGGGTCTTCTGCAAAGGGCTCTCCCGCACCCTGCTCGCCTTCTTCGAGCTGGCCTGGCAGCTGCGCATGAACTTCCCGTACTTCTACGTCGCCGGCTCGGTGATCCTCAACATCCGCCTGCAGGTACACTTTTAGAGCCGTGACTAAGCTGCCAGGCTCCGGGACCGGCTCGATGGCCGATTCCCAAGGGGCCCCGCGCCGTAGCGGAGATGCGGGCGAAGAACCCCGCAGTCTCGCGAGATTGCCCGGGCGCCTTCTGCGGCTGCGCCAGCCGAGCTCTATGAAGGGTGGCGGAAATCCTGCATCTACCGGAAAGGGGGAATGGGCGGTTCCGGGAGCGGAGGGCTTAGAACCCACCGAAGGTGTAAGAAACAAACACCGGACAAATTTCAGGAAGCGATAAAGAGCACAGGATGCATTATCTAAAACGAAATGCCAGGAATGCCAAATATTTTTAGGAAGAAAATCGATAAACTTTCCTAATACTGGATTGAATGATAAGCAAGACTTGAATAAGAAGCCGAAGATGTGGGGGATGATATGGAAGGCATATATTTCTTCATCCCACAAGAAAAGCTTTCAGTGATAAACCCAAAACTGCACAGGAAAAACATCTTCCAAATACCAAACATGGAATGCTGCAGGATTTTGAACAAATGGTAGGAGTGCAAGAAAATAAACTCTTACTTCAATGTTCCTGTGAGCAGCAAGTGGATCAAGACCTTGGAGCCAAAGAAAAGGAAATCTTGTTGTAGCAGAAAGCATGACTATTGAGTAAATAACGTACAAGTAATAATGCAGATGTTTATGGTTTTTATCTTATTTGGGGGAATGCTTAATTACGGTTACAAAGTAATGCAAATGTTTTATCTGCTGAGTTTTAACAATACAATTCGGAATGCAGAATGTTAAGGGAGAGAAGACAAGGTAAATTGGTTGTAATGCCCTTATAAAGTGGGAAATTGAGAAATAGAGTGTTGTTGAGGGGGCAAAGACATTACTTTCAGGGTAGCCTTAAAGTTTCTAGAATGGTAACTTAACTGTCTTAAAGAGGGAGGAAGGTAAGGGAAAAGAGCACGAAGTCAGCAGGAAATGTCTAAGGATCTCGATTTCAGATGGGATGTCTCAAAAAGAAAAAATAAGAGTAACTGGTGTATTTGGACATAGACTAGAGATTTTTCAGAGAACCTGGGGCTGAATTAGTAGATTGTTCAAAACTTTTCAAAAACTGAGTTAATTATGAACCCCAGGAAAATACTAATAAAAATTTAAAAACTACAATGCGCATGTTAACTGTGAATAATATTAGTCATGTAAGTCAGTTATAATTATGTAAATATTGAATGCCAATTTAACATGAAGTGATTATATAACATTGGAAGGATGAGAAACAACAGACAAATGTGTGTGTGATGATGGAGGGTCAGTCAGACCTAATACAGAAAAGTCAAAGCAGTACAGATGTATTTTTTAAAATAAAGTAAATAAACAGCTAAGAGTTAAAAGTCTCTGGAGAAAGAAAATCATCAGGGGTGAGTAGAGAAAAGCAAAGGCTTGCTGTTTTTCACTGCCAGTCTCATGGTATTATTTGGTTATCTTTAGACATACGTATTTGCTTTCCTTTCACTAAAAACTAATTTAAATAAATTTCACTTTTAAAAGTTCTCCAAATAATTCAAATGTGTACCACCGTTAAGGAGCCACCAGAGTAGAATGGGATTGAGTTCCTGAATCAAGCAGACCTGTTTTACAATTAAAAACTATTCTGTGGTTAGGTTGAGTCCATTAATTTTCCTAAACTTCTGTTTCCTCAACAGTTAAATTACCCCCACTGCGATTCTGAAAAAAACGGGAATGTGCTTGCTTTAATGTCTGTTACATACACAATAAGCAGTATTTGTTGTAACAGAATACCACATTAAAATGCGAATGAAATGTAAAACACACATGGAAAGCCTGCTTTTCCAGGGGGTTGCAGTCAAAAAGACAAGTAGGACTGTCCCAGGATGGGATGATGTTAGGGGATCCTGTCCCGGAATCTCCGGAATGATGTTAAGTGAGACATTTGAACAGAAAGGAATCATTATTGCTGAAGGTAAAGAATTAACCTATTTGCAGTGTTCTGTAATATATTTCACTCGTTGAGTCCAGCAAACGCTATGTAGTGGTTTTAAAATAAGCATCCAGCTCTGTCCAGCATCATGTATGACTTGAGGTAATTACTCTTTCTGTTCTTTGTCCCTTCCCTCCAGCCATATTCTACTGAGCATATCTCTTCTGTCTGCCTCCTCTACCCTTTGTCTGCCTATAAATATTCTACTTGTGTTTTAAGACTAAGCTTAGATGGCATTTTTTCCATTAAATTTATCCCACATTTTCCTGACTAGATTGTTGCTCACTTATTCTAATCCTTCTGGGGACTCTGTTCATATCAACCTGTGCCAGTTTCATAGGCTGCCTTACTTCCCCTTATTGCACATTAATTATCTGTCATGTTTTTATATTTTATAACCAGAAAGACAGGTTTCCTGGGTGGTGACAGAGTGCAGGAGCCAAAACATAAATATCAGAAATGTAGTTCAAGCAATGAAATGGTAATATTAAGGAAATTAGAATAGTGGCATTACTATTTCTGAATGTATCTGTCAGTAGTCTTGAAATGGTAACATGGAGTGGGGTTCTCTATTTGGATAGCTACAGGAACGTTTGTTTCTTTCAACTTTTTTTCTTATTGTTGATCATTTGTTGCATTGTAGATACTAGGGCGCTTAAGTGGCTTTAGTGTTTATCATATTCTCCAACTAGTTTGGAAGCTCCATGAGAGAAGATCCTTATCCAGTTTTACAACTTGCTGTATCAGCAAGTAGATACTAGGATCTAACTGTCAGCTCTGTTATTTACCACTTACTCTTCATAGTCGCTCTTAATCTTGATGTGTGTTTTTCCTCCCACATGAAGCAATCCTATGAAGTTTCCCAAGGGAGAAAACATGATTTTTGACCTGACTAAACCACTTAATATTCTAAATCACAAGAAGTTTATTCTTCCTGGCACACGACCAGGTTCAAAAAATTTTGTTGTTCGGCTCTATCTCCAAGCCTTGTAGCACTGCCTAAGTGCAAAATAGATAACAAACACTATTAAATGGATAAATGAATGGCAGCTTACTTGGTATTCTATACCTTGTCTCCAGTCAATAAAGGGAACATAAATTTGCCCCTGATATTAAGGTGACTATTTTTGTTGCACCTATGTTCAGCTTTTTGAGATCATCGTGAATATTCATCGGTCCCCAGATCCCTCAAACATGAAGAAACAAAGAGGCGATGTGATTAAGTTTTTAAGTTTACTACCAATAAAGAAAAAACATATTACTGAAGGATAACTGATTTTTAAAATTACTGGGAAATGGTAACTAGGTGTTACCATTCTTATTCTACCTAAGAGGGAAATAGCATAGGGATATACATAATCTGTGGCACTGGAAAAATTTTTTATTTTTAATTTCCAGGGCAAAAGTATGCGGTTATTGTTTGATCAAAAGTGTCATCATCACCATCATTTCAATTTTATTGGGTTTTATTTTTTATTATTATTATCATCTTATTAAGTCATAGCTGTGTACATTAATGCAATTATGGGGTACACTGTGCTGGTTTTATATACAATTTGAAATATTTTCATCAAACTGGTTAACGTAGCCTTCATGGCATTTTCTTAGTTACTGTGTTAAGACATTTGTATTCTATATTTAGTAAGTTTCACCTGTACCCTTCTAAAATGCACCGTATTTTTTTATTTTATTTTATTTTATTTTTAGACAGAGCCTCAAGCTGTCTCCCTGGGTAGAGTGCTGTGGCATCACAGCTCACAGCAACCTCCAATTCCTGAGGTCAAGAGAGTCTCCTGCCTCTGCCTCCCAAGTAGCTGGGACTACAGGCGCCCACCACAACGCCCGGCCATTTTTTGATTGCAGCCGTCATTGTTGTTTGGCGGGCCTGGGCTGGATTCGAACCCGCCAGCTCAGGTGTACATGGCTGGCGCCTTAGCCCGCTGAGCCACAGGCACCGAGCCTATTTTTTATTTTTTTGAGACGGAGTCTCACTATGTTGCTCTCTGTAGAGTGCTGTGGCATCAGCTCACAGCAACCTCAAACTCTTGGGCTTAAGCAATTCTCTTGCCTCAGCCTCCCAAGTAGCTGGGAGTATAAGCACCTGCCACAACGCCCAGCTATTTTTGTTGTTGTTGTTGTAGTTGTCATTATTGTTTAGCAGGCCTGGGCTGGGTTCGAACCCACCAGCCTCAGTGTATGTGGCAGGAGCCTAACCACTGAGCTACGGGCACCAAGCCACAGGTTTTATATTAGGAACTAGGAGAAATTATTCATATACATACCTCCATTAATTCTCACCTATGCCCTGTGAGTAAAACATTTTTATCATCATTTTTCAGGCAAAGAAGTTAGGATTTAGAGAGGTTAAGTAACTTTCCAAGGTGATGGTAACTAGCCAACCCCCAATTGAGTCTGCAGTAATCCCAAAAGACATATTTCATAAGGAGTTCAAATTTTTTAATTGTGTAGATAATTACAAGTAATTCTGCTTCCTTCCTCAAATTTCCAAATAAGTGTTTTAAAAAATATAATTGACAGCCTTCTATACTAGAATATAAATATTTAACATGATTTGATGTATAAATTCAAATGCTTTATACTCACTGCTGCCTAAAGTGTATTGGCCTATTATATTTTATTTGGAGAAGTGGGTGGAAGCAAAGAGAGAGGGGAAAGGACATTTTCTCTAGAATGAAGGAAACAGTTTTCTTCCCTCTATAGAGTAGCCATCAGACAGTCCTGTATTTTGAAGTCATGTTTGTTGCTTCCTTGAGGATCCCTAAATAAATTTTTTGTTACAACTTCTGTCAGTTTGCTATTAATGGAATATCTTTCTGGAAGAGCATCAATAACATTTGATAGAGTCAAGAATTAAATAAGGCCAACATACAGAGGCATAAAGTAATAAGAAATGAAAGTATAGGGACAAAATAAGGGAAAGGAAAATCATTATGCCAGAGAGTTAGAGCCTGGAATGTAGTCTGAAGACGAGATTTGCAAAGTTTCAAGTAAGTAGACCCAGAAAACTATTAGAATTCCCAGCAAGCAAGTTGGATTGAATCACATGAATCAATCACTTGGATTACCCCAGGTGTTGGGAATTTTCTTGCAATTTTAACAAGAATATTTGTGCTGTGGTCTGAACATCTGTATTCTTCCCCCCCTAAAAAAATTTTTATGCTGACATCTTGCCCCTTCAAGGTGATGGTATTAGGATATGAAGCCTTTGGGACGTGAGTAAGTCATGAAGTCGGAATCCTCTGGAATGGGATTGGTGTCCTCATAAAGGAGACCCAGAAAGGATTACCCTGCTCCTGCTGCCACGTGAGGTTATAGCAAAATAGCCATCTGTGAGTAAAGAAGAAAGTGGACCCTCACCACTTAATTAGGGCCCCAAGTTCTCCTAAGCATGAAGAAGCAGGGAGGTGGATGAACCAATAAAAAAAAAAAATTATTAATGAAGGGTAACCTATATAAAAAAAAAAAAATACTGGAAAATGGTAACTGGGTGTTATAGGTGCTTCTCCCTCAAAGGGAAATAACAGAGTAAGATAAAATATAATCTAAGGAATAGAGAAGAAGGCCCCAAATTTGTGGTTGCCTTGTTTTTAGACGTATCAGCCTCCAGAACTGAGGGAATAAATTTCTGTTGCTTATAAGCCACCCAGTTTATGGTATTTTATTGCCGTAGCCCAAACAGACTAAGACAACCTGATAGGCTGTTGCTCACCACGATTACTACAGGCCAGGTCATTAATCTTTTCAAACTCCCACTCCCCACAAATATAAATCTCAGTAATACTCTTGGGACAATTGAAAGCTCAAAAGGACATTCCCAAGTGTCGACTACAAATGCAATGAAGAAACTATGAAAATCTTAGTAGCTTTATTGCAGGACATCTGAGGACACCTTTGCCAGTTTCTGTCCAGATTTGGGATCTGTAGTGAACGTTAGAAAATCTTGACCATCTTTATGGCTTCTAATACCAAGTACGTGAATTTATTCACATTAAGATAGTGGCATCAATGAACAATAAAGAGGAATGGAGATGTTTCTTTTACATGTGAGGGGAGTTAGGTACACCTTGTCATGGATCAAAATGAAAAATTAGTCATCACGCAACCAAATTATAACATACTGTAACAAGTACTCTCATGTCTTGACTATGAGATCATAGGCACAAAAATAGAGTGTCCAGCAGATTTTTTTTTAATGTTTAAAGTGAAAACCCATTTTTTAAGAGAACATTTTAGCTTATTAGTTGAGAAAAAGAAAGCTCTGACAGTATCTCAAACTGAAGGCAAAGAAGAAAATAAGTAATAGAAGCTTTACAATTCAGAAGCCAGGTTATATCAATAATGAAAGGAAAACTAAATTATTTCTAGAACTAACTCCTTTATCGAACATGAGGTTAACGAATAGGTGTAGCACTATGCAAGTTGAGATAGCATCTTCATCTTAAGCTGCATCTACATTGGTAACCCCCCAATAATTAAAATTCAAAATAGTCCATCTTTCACCTGTAATTTTATCTACATGGGTCATTACAAAAGTTTTGAGATACACAAAAATCAGGAAAGGTAAAATCTGTGCAGATGAAAACAAATGAAGCCCAGCAACACCAATAAGCTGAGCAAATTGAAACTTGTCAGAAAAAACACTATTAACTGTGTTTCTTGGAAGTGAAATGACGGACCATTTAACACAGTTCGCCTTTCATAGTGACCCATGTAAGCCCCCTCAAAAAAAGAAAAAATCAGGACATAGGTCACTGTAGACAACATTACCAATTTTAACAGGTGAGTAAACTGTGGATGGCTTCCTTGTTTGTTTCATTAAGGAAATCCTGCCCTGTTCTGTTAATTAAACTTTGGGACATTGAAATGGGCTAGGGGAGATGACTGGATAGAAAGCATTATTCTATTCACTTATCTCCTAGGCCTACAAAAATGAAAAAAGAAAAAAAAAAATTAAGGAAATCCCTGGCTCAAAGGATATGACAATAATCAAGAACGGTAGAAATCCGACTGTACCATCAGAGATTCAACAGAGAAGATTTTATTCTCTGAAATACGTATGGATCCATGAATATTTCCACTGGGACTTTCTCAGCTCAAGACAACATGGTTTGCGTGCTCTAGAATCTTCTCTGCTTAAGTTGTGGGTCTATGTCAGGGCTCATGTATAATCCTCTTTTGGCATTAGAAGCATTAATTTGCAACTCTTCTATAAATCAATGGTGTAACAAAACTGGAAAGAAAAACTCATCACTTCAATATTATAAAATGTTTATTTTAGGGGAAAGTGGCAAGAAAGCAATGACAAATTTATTTTCCCAATTATTTGGTTCCAGAAGAGTTTCCAATTTTCTATAGATTGCTTAAGGATGTGATAGTCATAGTTTTCTTGGATCATGTCTTATGTCTCCCACCCCGGCACTTGTTATAGACATGATGCTGCAAAGCTTAATCTCAAAATCCATTATAAATGAGAGAATAGTAGCCACTGTCCCAGCCTAGGACCTAAGCTTCCTCTTTTAATAATCATTTGCTGTACTTTTATTTCAGGTCCCTGCTCCTTGTTCCTTCTTTCCAAGGTTAGTCCTTAAGAAATGAGAACTTAATCCTAATAAGACACTGAAGACTGCCAAGTCCCACTCACAAGAAGGAAGGGTTGTACACAGTTGTTTAATCATTAAAGTTTAATAATGCTAAATATAAATCTAAAAACTACAACAAAATATTCACAGCATTTTCTAGTAAGTACAAAGTAATCTTTAACATTTTACTGAGAGGAGTACATTCTAAATTATTTTTGCTATCTGAACATGCATATAGCCACTGTGATTTTAATTTTACCTTTCCCAGTGATAATGATTAGGACTTCTTACATGTCTAACATAATGAATGAAATTTAAAAAATATAAATGTCTGCGCAGGTCTGGAAATACATGGAAATACATCATCAATACATCAGAGTGCCACACAGCACCGTTTCCTGGAGTAAAAGCACATTTTACAAAGCCCTCTATAGTTCTTACATTCTTCCCATATCTACAACTGACCTACCGCTCCATCAAAATTAACTTAAGAATAACATATTTTCAACATTTGTTTTCTACAGTCTCTTTTTGTTTGCTTCTGACACTGAAAAATTACAGCAATTGGAAACCCTATCCAAGATTTCGTCATTATTAATAGTTTCTAAATATGTTTACAATTAGAATCTCTAAAAATTATTATTTACAAACTGTTACTTTCAAAACTATAATATCACTAGCAAGCACAATTTGATTACTTGCCAGCCTTAAGCTTAAATACATTTTTAGCTACTTTGATTTAAATTATTTTATTCTAAAAGTCAAGCCAGCATTATCCACAAATTTATACAAATATGTGACTAAAATTTATACAAATTTTATATAAATTTATACAAATACGTGACCTTCTCTTAAAAGCTTTCCTTTTAGTTGTTATCACTAGTACGTTGGTTGGGTTACTTTTCTTTGACAAGAAACACTAGTATTCATGATATATCAAAAACATATCCCTACACATCCACACAGACACGCACACACAAATTCAGTGTCCATGAAATGTAGAAATGTAAGCATTATTATGCACCTAGAGATAATTTCAATTTCTTTTTATAAATTCATTTGACTTTTATCTTTCAAAGGTAGAAAAGTTTGTATGTCTAGCAGGACTCCTAATGATAGAATGCCCTTTTTTTTTTTTAAGTTGTACCTGTTGTTAGAAGATTATGTGCTCTGAATATTTATTTATTTTTCACTTAGTGTTATAAAATATTTCAACTACTCATCTTCAAGAGGATTTTCATGTCTAAATGCTTTTTCTTCTCACATGTGAATCTAATTACACCTTTGCCAATACATATTAAATTAATACATGTTATGTTACATATTTTACATTCATATTATGTCTCAAATATTTCCTTGTTATTAGCAAGTGTTATAATTACAATCATGCTTGCTCTTTTAAAAAATCTAATATTGTGAGTAAATTGTTTTATGGGTCGTTCTATAGAAATTCTGTGATGATTCTCAATGGTGCCTAAAAGAATTCAGTGAGAAAAATAGAAGTGAAATGGATTTTCAATGTCTTTTCTTTAATTTCCCTGAAATATATAAAATTATGGAAAAGTTTATGAAGCTAAAAGTTTTGTTCTTTTCAGGTGGCACTTAAGATGCCTCAGGAGTCCCACAGCCGTCTGTCTCAGCTTACTAGTTCCAAAAATTAGAACAAATGAGTGGCCTGAAGGAAAAATGGTTGATGTTACTGTGATCAAGAAAGTGGCCTGATGTTTCTGCAGGAAAAGGAAACTCCAACCTGATAGTACAATAGAAAAAAAGTGAATAATGAAGAATAGGAGGAAGGACATCACCATTTTTAGGGCCCTCCAATGGGCCTGGGTGCTAAGATCTTTGGAGCCCAAGGAGTTGAGCTGCAAATTTCTGATGTGTCTCATCAAGGACAGAAATAAAAGGAGCAGTGAGGTCAGGGACAGAAGAAATGGAATTAAGTAGATCAAACTGAAAACAGTCCAGCTTTTAAAATATAGAGTTGTACTTACACTGGATGATAAAGTTGAGTTTCCTTCATATGTGTTCCTAAAAGGAAGCCAGAAGTCATTTAATGTATCTGTTACTGCCAAGCTAGAAAACAGTGAGGACAGAGACACCAGTTGGAGCATAAGCAGCACTCTGCTAATTCTCCACCTTAGCCAGATGAAGCAGGGGTGGGAGAAACTGGCTATTTTAAAGAAGTAGAAAACACTTAGACAGGTGGCAAACCAGGTAGCTAAGTGATTGGTGGTTGACCAAATCATAGCAAGAAATTTTGCTAGTTTATCAATGACATATAGATGTGGCCATAACACCATTAGAAATAACTGGCATAGCGTAATCCAAAGTTGACTGATTCTGGAGATAGCAAGGCTGGTAAGAATGCAGTCGAATATTGAGATCTTTTGACTCTTCACCCAGTCAATGCAGTTAACAAGCACAATGAACCCATTCCCCAAGGTTCCAATTATTAATGCTCCTATTTCCACTATGAAAAAGGCACTTTCAATTCCAGATGACATTTCTACAGAAAGCTAATACTGCTTTACTGACACTGTTTGCTGTCAAAATGTTGCCGAATAATATCCAGGTTCATGCTGCTCATTTCATGTTAAAAATACTCAAAACAACTGAGAATGTTCTGCTATTTGCTATCATCTCATTTATCTTCACAAATGATCTTTTCCTTTTTTTATAGTAATCCCAGTCATAGGCCTGAAATATGTGTGCAAGGAGATCCAGTCTCCCAGATCTTAATGGAAAACTTAACATTACTTTCAGTCAGCTACTGGCTTTCAAATTAAATAGTAAATGTGCCCAGTCATCATTTGCACTGGCAGCAATTTCCCACTTATGAGGACATCTGGAAGGGTGAAGTCAGGTAGGTAAACATGCAAATATAAGAGAGATTTCTTTACACTGACTTGTTTTCCTCTTCAATTGAAACTCAATACCATTTGGAGTTGAGTATCTTAATTTTCATAGAATTCCCTAAAATAATCTCTATAATATACACACTATTCCAGTTCCATTAAGTATGTAAATAAAATCCATCATATTTCAGATTCTGATATAGATTAATTGAGTGTAATAAAAAGAAGCCACATTGGAGAGCTCACACGTGAGAAAAGAGCAAAATTAAGCTATTGCTATTAAGTGTGACAAAAGTTTGATCTAAATACAATTATGACACCAAGGAAAATGTTACAAAATCCATGGTCAACAATTAATTTTTCTCAAGGATAGTGACAATTGGCTCAGGTCTTGAAGCTTTTAGGATTTCTTACAGAAATAGATAAAAGAAGAAATGATTTTACATAACGATGTAAAAGTATATGCAGAGGTAACAGACATATACCTCTACCTGAGGTACTTTTCTGAATTTTGAATATGGTTTCCAGTAAGTTGCTGGATATTTGATTCTGAATAAGCTATTATCACCTGAAAGTTTAAAAAAAAATTTTTTTTAAGATCAAAAAGTAGCAAAAAAGAAGAAAAGACACCAAAGAATAGAAGGGAAGTTCTTCTTTTTCTTAATTCTTCCAATGGCAAATTCTTTGTCTCATAAAAATTAATTCATACAGCCAGGCATGGTGGCTCATGCCTGTAATGGTAGTACTCACCTATAGTCACAAGCTACTTGGGAGGCTGAGGCAGGAGAATCACTTGAGCCCAGGAGTTTGAGGGTGCAGTGAACTATGATGATGCATCTGCTCTCTACAGGTGACAGAGTGAGACCCTGTCTCTCAAAAAAAAAAACAAAATTCACATTAAAATATATTTTATTTTATATTATTATTTATTTGTTTTATTTTGTAGGGAGTTTGAATATTTTAAAACATTACCATTGCCCACCTTTCCTGCTTGGCAGAAGGCTCTTACTCTGTCTGTGGAGTAGGATCTGTTGTCGGTCTCTCTCAATAAACTTTCTGTTGCTAGTGGGCTCTAGCTTGAAGTCTTTCCCACATGAAGCCAAGAACCTACTTGGCAAGTTCAGGGGATTTTCCTCCCTTTCATGGGACACCTCCTACATCAAGCTAACTGAAGATCTTACATGCTCCTCTCACTAACATTACTTTTTTTATTTTTTGGCTTGAATCACACAGTTTTCTTAAATTTCTCATATTTCTTCCCTGTGTATGTGTCATCTCCACTGAAATGACATCCCCGAGCTTTATATTTGTCTCTTTCTATTGTCCTTCCATTCCCCCTCCTTTTTCAGGCCTCCCAATAGTCTCAGAGTAGCCAGCAACAAGTGCTCCTGTGTGTGTGATATTTTCTTTGTCCTATCATTAGCACACTTTACCATTTATTTGCCAGCAAAAACATATGGTCTCCTGGTTCTTTTTTGAATCACAACTTGGCAAAAGCCTTTTCTGCATCAATTGAGAGAATCATGTGGTCATCTTTGTCTTTAATTTTATTTATGTGGTGAATTACATTTATGGATTCATGTATATTGAACCAACCTTGCACCCCTTGGATAAAATCCACTTGATCATGATGTATAATTTTTTTAATATGTCACCATTTTCTGTTTGCTAGGATCTTATTGAATGTTTTTGCATTGATATTCATTCAATTCTAGTTTCTTGATCAAAATGAAGGCTCTTGTCGATCTAGCCCATCTCATGTCCATCTTGCTGAGCCCCTTGCACTCTTCTGGATATTACAGTAATTTCAGCCTCTTTGCCTTTGTGTATGCTGTTCCATCTCTGTACCTGCAGCTAGCTGGATGGCCTATTTCAAGTCTGCCTGTTTCCTTGACTATATAGTTCTTTGAAAGCAGGCCTGGCTTCTAGCACACACAAGATATTTGTTGAATGAATGAATGAAACCAAATGAATAAAATTACTTGGTGACTACTTTATTCTTTCTTACAAATCTTTTTTTCCCTAGGTTAGTTAGAGGGTATTTATGATTTGGTTACATTATTAACATTTGTAAGGCAAAGTCTGAGTTGCACCTAATGTCTTTATGGCAAAGTAATTTTTTTCTTCTGGGTACATACCTAGAAATAGGATTACAAGATCAAATGGGAGGTCTACTTTCTTTCCAATCTTGAATGACATAAAATATTGGTAGTTCACTATTAATTAAGTAAAATATGAACTAAGTCTAAGACCAAATTAGAGGCATTGCTTAGATGTATTCTTTTTAAATTTCATAGGTAGCCTGGGCTTGACATATGTGTCCCTCACTGACCAGCAGTGTGACCTTGGGAAAGTTACTGAACCTCCCTGTTGTTCAGTTTCCTCATCTGTGAAACCTCTCAGGGTTGTTCAGAGGATTAAACGAGTTAATATATGCCCCTGGCACATATGGTCCCTGGTACACAATGAGTTCTCAATATGTGTTAGCTATTTTCATCAGAAAATAAAAACACATTTTCTTTTTAAAAGGCATATTTTAGAAGACTCCAACTAGATGTCAGTTATAATTGAAGAAGGAACACCCCCTCAGAAGCATATGTTAATAAGGCTCAGAAACACTTTAGGCTGTTACATTGGTGGGTGACTATTTCTTCTTATCAGTATGTGCCTGTTGACTGAAGACATTGACTTCAAGGTGAAGGCTCAGTAAGTACAAATTATTAAGAACACAGTTACCAAATTCATAGCTTCCCTGTCACAAAGCAGAGGCAGGGAGAACATTTGCCTGATTTTCATTTCCTTTTAATTTTTTTTTATACATCTTAGGTTTAATGTGGTAATCAAGTAAATATTTACCTTTTTTGAACAGATGGGAGGTCGGTCATGGTTCACACTCACATTGGCATTTAACAGAACAAGAAAGAAGAGGTTGGGCTTGAAGGGGAGTAACAGTGGAAAAATGCTCCCCTTTAAACTAGGGTCTCTGGAGCAGTGATCTTGAGCCCCTGGGAAGACCCACCTCAGATCCTGCCACCCCATCCATGGGATAGAGGCATGGGGCACATGTCCCTGCTTACATGTATTTGTTCTCTCCTCACCCCCACTGCCCATAAACCCATGCACGTGACAGCATGTGCCACTCAAGACCTGACCCACTCTGCTCCTCCCCTGGCTGACAAACAAGCTGCCTCTCCCAGACTCCCACGCTGTCTGCAGTCCCGCAGAGCCCCCGCCACGTCTCAGGCACCCTGCACTTCTTGGTGTTGCTGGGGCTCTGTGTATGTGGTTTAGTGGGCTCACCTTATGGAGGCACCAGAAGGAGACGGGAGGACAGGAGGCGGGTAGGTGAGAGGTCAGAGTGTGGCTTCCCTGCCCTGTCCCTGCTCTGTAGTCCTCTGCCCACTCCAGGTCCCACCAGGCACCCCACATACTGGGCTTTGCTAATATCCTTCCCTGCCCACACCTGTCCCAGCCCACATTGCATTTGTTTCCCACTGTTGCTAGACGCTGGGTGTCTCATTGTCATGGTGGCTCCTCGAGCCTGTTACACCTCTGTGTCTTCATACAGTCTGCTCAGCTAAACCATGTGGGGTGAGCTCTGTTTCCTGTCAGGATCCTGACTGATGATACAACCTCACCCCTTACTATCTGGTTGATTTTCTGCGATTGTTTCATCATCAAGCTAATAATACTAACAGCCGCCACTTCCTCAGGGTGTACCGTGGGCTGGGCATGGATCAAGTGCTTTAGTTAGATGATTTAATTTAGTTCTCACCTTCCCTACCTCTGTGACTTGCTCCCATTTTTCTGATGAAGAACTTGAGACTTGGAGAAGGGAAGGGAATCAAGAGCTGGATGTGTCCAACTCCACAGCTTCCTTCCCATAACCTTCTACTGTGACAGTGATACAACAAGCTTCAGAGTCAGTCCTGCTCGGGTCACCTCTGGCTGTGTGGCCTGGGACAAGTACCCTAGCACAAGAGGACATACTCAATAGGTATAAGGGATGGGAAAATTATTACTATCAATGTCACTGTCATCATCATTAAGTTGCTGTTATTATATAAACAACAAATTATGTAATTACTTTAAACAGACTAAATTAAGCAGGTGAGTATGTTCTGGGAAGCTAGAGTAGCAAATATGTAAAGGAAAAAATTTGCCGCTGAACATGGACCCCCAACTGGGGCTCCCACTGAAGTGACAATCAGGACAAAGAGCATGTGCTCCCCATGTGAGAAAACTGTCACTGACCATGGTCATCAGATGTGGAAGATCCTAGCAAGGACTTAGCTGTCCCCTGCTCCCCCTTCCTGAAACTCTTCTCCAAGGAAAAGCTGAGCATCACAAGGGCACCTTCAGAAAAGAGTTCATTTCCCCCAGTGGTTACAGTCCAGCCTCACACACCAGCCTTACGGTGACAGCTCACTGTCCCTGGGGTGTGCGATGTAATAAGGACCGTCAGAACAGGTGCTGTGATAAAGTATGACTATAGCTTTCTAAGCTTCTCCCTGTGTTGATGTGGGCTCAGTTTTGGTCTGCCAGTGAGAAGCAGAGTGGGCCTGGGGCCAGAAAAGGGGAAAGAGACTCATGTATCAAACATAGTGCTTCCCACATACTTCTGTGAGAATCGCAGTTACTCCTCAGTTTAGGGACCAGGTGAAATGACCTGGCTGGTTGATCAAGTTCACACAGCCAGTAAACAACAGGCTGGGACCTGAACTCAGAGTTTTGACTCTAAAATTCACATTTTGTTGTTTTTGGTTGTTTGATTTGGTTTTATTTCCTTTGTATGGCACTGGGTTTGGATGGATCTAGAAGGTTTGAAAAGGGGTGAGAGACCTGGGAGACACCCAGTGGTGCTGGTAACCAGGCGATCATTGCACACAGGAAAAAAGCCTCTGACGGCAAGGTAACTACTTGGCACACCTCCTCCCATGCTGGGTCTATGTAGGTTATTTCCAATTCCTACAACACGAGCGTCCAAGTTAGGTTTTGTTCTCTTGTTTTCTATTTTTTCTTATTTATTCAATCGCATTTTACCAACAAGGTAACAAGCCCAAAGACATTGAGTCTTGCTCTAGATCACACAGCTTCTAGTGTCAGGGTCTAGATTTGAAACAGAAGTAAATGTTTAAACTTTAAGAAAGCTATTGAACACCTAGCACTGTAGGCTATTCATTTGTTAAATCATTGAGACTCCATTTTCTGTTCTCACTGCTGAAAGGAGATGTCACAGGCTCCCTTCCTCTCACCTCCCCTAAACTGAGTTCCTACCCTGCTGTGCCACACCATGTTTGAAGCATCAGAGGACAGACAAATATGTTTCTAGCTTCTAGGAGCTTCTATACAGTGAGAGAGGCAGAGAAGGTCACCATGGGGGGTGGCGGGGCAAACCCAGGCCTTGGCGGGCCAAGGGTGGAGGAACAGTAAGGGACACTCCCCAGACACAGTAACATCTAAACCAAGACCAGTGAACGTCGAGTATAAAGTGAGCCAAGGCAGATGGTTGTGAAGTAAATAGAAAAACAATGTCTAGATTTGTGGCTTTCAAATTTGTCTAACCTAGAGTAAAAATACACTTATATTAAGATCATAATCTAGGATGCACATATATTACAAATTTCTAGCTAAAAAACTTCACAAAGCTATGCTTAACCTTACAGCAAGGGCAGAATCCTATATTTTCTATTCTATTCTACTTAAACAGGATTATGAATGGGGCACCAATGTGCACTTTGAAAAACACTATTCCAGGCCACAGCATGGATGGATGAACCTGGGAGAGACAGAAGCCCAGTTATTCCTGGAGTGCAGACTGCAGGGAGGGGCAGATGTGTGAGAGCTGTCTTGCTCTTCTGTTAGAGGGCTTGTCAGAGGTTGGAGAGAAAGCTCAAGAAATGAGGATAGCCTAGGAGGACAAATAAAGCAATTTCCATCAACAATAATAGAAGCGGACAGTAAAGGCAAAATGCATGAGGCAGAGCGAGCCCGTCTAGGGAGACCTGGGAGGCAGCTTGCCCTCCAGCCGCCTTCTGCAGCCCTGATGCCTGGGGGCTTGAGAGGCGGGCTGGAAGAGCATCAACAGTCTGGGGCTTTGGGAGAGATGTGGGAAACAAAGCTTTTGGTGTTTGGGGAGAAACTCAAGAAGCAAACTTGGGCCCTTCCTGTGGGCTCCAGCAATATTTATGAAGGGGCAGGGGGCTCCCACAGACAGTACGGCACTGCCCGGAAACCTCTGCCCTGGCCAGAACCCACAGGGATATGGGGGCTGTTATCACCCCAGGTTACCTCGCAACCCCAGACGTAGCCAGGAACGGGCCAGGAAATTGACTGAATTCCTGCTGGACTAAAGTTTTATAAGTTTTCCTTAACATAAGCACAGGGTGATATTTTTAGTTTTTTGTGTGTCAAAAAAGCCCATAAATATTTCAGTGCTAAGATGTGTTCCACAAAATGTAAGTCCTGGGTAGTATCTGTGTGTATATATAAAATCATCAGGAATTTTCCTTTCCTTAGTCCTTCAAGTTTGGTCTTGCAAGTCTTTTGTTTTAAACAGGGGTGTGAGGTTGGGGGGTGGGGGCATCTATTCTTGTGCCGAGTACTGTGTTGGGCTAAGTGCAAAAGCAGAGAAGGAGGCATCGTTATCCCCACTGTACAGATTTGGAAACTGAGGTTCAGACTAGCAAAGTGATGCTGAAGTTCACACCAGGCCTGGAATCAGGGAGATCTAGCTCCCACGTCTGAGCTCTTTGTTGTAGTCTCCAGAGCACATTTCTCTGTTCCTGTCACTTTGGGGAATTTGCTGCCTTTTAAAATAGCGACAGAGCGGTTTACAGTAATAGCGGCTAAGGGCTTTACTTGCATTACCTGATTTAATCCTCACCCCACCCTAACCATCCTCCTTCTGTAGATAAGCCAGGACTGACAGAGGGTTAAGCACCTTGCCCAGAGGGCCACAGTGAGAAGGTGGCAGAGCGAGGAATCAAACCAGGGTCTGGCCCACTTTGAGGCTCAAGCTTTTAGTTATTACCTATATCACTTCCCACACAGACCATCCTTTATTCTAATTGGTATAAATGTTCTATGCTTTCGCTTTTTAAAAAATGGTATTAATTCTTTTGATGAACCGAGTTAGCACCTGCCGGGACTCCTGGGAGAAGTGCTTTTCCAGCTGCTCCTTTATGTGTGCCCTGCACAGAAAGAGCACTGTCGGGACAGGGAAAGGCCTTCCCTGGGAACATGGTGCCGTGTGGCTGCTTGCCTAGCCTGGCTGTGGGGACGTCCCTAATCAGCGGCTGGCAGGCAGGTGACAGATGGTGCTGCTGTCTACAGGAGCCATCCTGCCCTTCTGTTAGAGGGCCTGTCAGAGGCCAGGTATCCGGGGGTCGGCAGCTGCTGTGTGGCACTGCTCTTCGGACTACAAGCTGCTGAGCTGGGGCAGCTCCCACTGGAGCTCCCAGGTCTGCGGAGGGCTGTGCACCTATAGAACCTGGGGCACAGGAGGCCCTCCCTCAAGCAACAGGACGCACTGTGATGGCTGTGTTTTCCAGGTTCCTTTGTCTACTTCCCACCAAAGCCATTTACTAGCCAGTGATTCCCCTTTACAAAGAGTGGCATCTTAGAGCCAGAAAATGTGGTGTGAGGATTGCAAGCATTAAAGTTCAGCAGACTCATGCCCCATCATATACTGAATCACTCCTTAGTCCCATCGCCACTAAGTGGTCACTTTAGCTCCAAGGCTGGGCACTTCACTACCTCTGTAAACAACTGACTGCTGTACTGTGCTTCCTGATATGAAGCCAAAACCTGCCTCCTTTCAGCTTCCTTCCACAGGCTCAGCTCTGCTCCTCCGGACCTCAGGAAGGAAGTCCCACATCTTTGCCCAGCAATAGCCCTTCCAGACTAATACTGGGGCCAGTCTGTGAGTCTTCCCTTCGGATTGAACATCACTCTGTGGTTTCTAGACCCTCACCTTCCTGGTGACTGTTACCCTGGGTTTGTCCAACCTTGTTCCCTCTTTTCCATCTAACGAGGCTTTATACGGTCCTGGCCTAGATCTGGGGACAAGGAGTTAGAGCAGATACTGTCTTGGGCCAAAAGGAGCCCATGGAGCTGTCAAAAGAACAAACACGTCTATAGCTTATTCCAGCACAAAGCATGCAAAAGAGTGATGGATACAGACACTCCAGGGGCAAAGAAAGGGGACACCACCTTGCATGGGAGTGGGCAGCAGAGGCTCACAGAAAGAGCTGGTGCTTGAGCTGGATCTGAAAGGCTGAGCAGGTTATCAGGGGACAGGAAAGGAAGATGCTATGTTGACTAGAATCTGCTGGAAACCTATTAGTGGAGCCTGGATTTCCTCCACACACCCCTTTCTCCTGTCCCTGACATCATATTCCCTTCAGGAAACTCAACCCCACATGGATTTCGTCAAAGCCAGACCCAAGAGGTCTCAGGTCAAGCTGGCTGCCAGCACCTTGAATTTTCCCATGAATGACATCTTGGGAAATTTCTGTCTCTTCTGCACATCAGTCCCCACTGAAAGAGACTTCTTTTCTTCTCCCTAGAAATCCCCTTTTCCCAGAAAACCTCTTCCTCTTAAGGGTCAAGTTTATTGAGTGCATATTCTCTGTAAAAGCTTTTCTTTTTTTCTGATTTACCTGGGGTCCACACTGTGAGCTAATCAGAGGGAGGGGAGAGGCCTGCTGACTTATCACATATCCTCTGTTGCTGTCCACATCGCACCTGTTATTACCTGGCTCCCCACTGGGGTTCCCCTCTGTGAGATGGGAGAGGGGAGACCCAGAAGGGAGACCATCCTCTCTGAGGAGCACACATCTGCTCAGTTTTAACACAGATGATTTCTTGGTCTGGAGGAAGTTCTTAGATGACCCAGGAAGCTGTACAAAGGGGACGGTTCCTTTTTTCCTCTGTCTTTTCAGCCAGACACTAGGCCTGAGTCCCAGGCAGATTTGGGTCTGCAGGTAGGCAAAGGTTTAGTGATAGCCTCTCTGCTATTTGGGTCCCAGTTAGGAAGATGTTGGAACCAAGGAAGGTGCTGACTGGGGAATGAAAAACAAGATGACTCCCTTTGGTACTAATAGTAGGACCCCACTTTGGAGCCTGGACACTGACAGGTTTCTTCCTTAGATCTATTGATCTCCACTTTCTTACATCCATAGGAGTCAGTAAAGTTCTAGAGTCTGCTGCCTTGAGTTCAAACCCCAACCACCGTGTACCAGCTATGTGGCCAGAGACATGTTACCAAGCCTCTCTACAGTTTAGTTTCCTTAACTGTCCTCATCTGTAAAACTGTGATAATCACTGGACATTCTCAGAAAGAGCCAGCAGAGGCTTAAATGACATAATGCACGCAAAGCATTCAGCACAGAGACTGGCAGAGAATGGCACTTAAGGAAACTACCCCTCTTCAGAGGGAAGACAGCATGGGACATTTGGAATATATGTGGCATTCAGAAAGAGACACACTGAGGTTCAAATCCCTACTCTAACCCTTAGGGTGTCATGTGATCATAGATAATTACTTCTTCACTAGAGCCTCAGGTTCCTTATCTGAGACAGGGGGGTGAGGATCCTGCAGTCCCTGGGGTTGTTATGTGGAGTGCGGAGACACTGTGTGTACAATAGCTTCTTGTCTTACAAGACTCCAGGTCAGGGTATGTGCCATCTATGCCCTGGGCACACCCAACACTGATGGTATCACATGCAAAAGGGATAAAGTCAGAGGACATCATCAGTCTCCCCAAGGATCCCTGCTGGGAAGATGCAGGATTAGCTGGGCTGCTGTTCTTAGGGGAGGAGCCCACACATTTGTGTGCACATGTGTGCGTACAAGTGCAAATGCATTCATGTGGCTCTAAGGTGGCTCTATTCACCAGGCCTCTTGCTGCTGAGCTCAAGATGGAACTGGGTCATGCTCAGAGTCCTTGGGGGCTGACCCAGCTTCCAACAGTCCAGGTGGGGCAGGGGTAAGGCAGGCCAGAGAAAGAAACTTCTCATTTTCATCACCTCCACCCCACCCCTGACACTTTCTCCTCAGTTACTGTGACTCAGGCTCCCTTCAGCTCATGAAGACACAATAGGGGTTTGAAAGCAACCTCAAACATCTGGTGCTCACATAGGCTCTTCAGGAAGGAGGAGTGTCCTTGGGAAAGTCCCTTCATCTCTCTGTGCCTCAATTTCTTCATCTGTCAGGTAAAAACCCCCAAACCTGAACCATAACTTCTTTGGTGGGTCCTACTTTGTGATCCATCCCCAGTTCTGAGGACAGCATAGACCAGGTGCATCCAGGGTTTGCTGGATTGAATCGAAGTGAATAAAAATAGACAATTCTCCATATGCCACCTCTGTGGCTCTCGTGGCTGCAAACCTCTCTGGTTTTCTCTTTGCCTAGTGGGAGCCCCAAAGCTGGAAACCCTTTCCTTTATGGGCCCAGTATTCCCCCCTCAGCATCCTTTAAGTTGCTGCTTCTCTTCAGAGCAAACCCACTTCCCTCAACCTAGATTTGTGAAGGTGGCCCACTGACTGTGCCCTTCTTAAGCTGCTCAGGACTTTGTACTTTCAGAGAGGAGGGAATGGAGGCCTGGGAAGCTGTGACTCTCTGTCAGCCTCATCCCAGCAAGTGAAGAGCCAGGAGATGTCATCTGCATCCCATGTCCTTCCACAACCTCAGTTTTCTCTTCTGCAAAATGGGATGGTGTGGATGTTTCACTTAATCTATGCCTGAGGACTGCTCTGATGGCCCAGAATATACAGACACATGCGTGCAGGTTCACACACACACACACACACAGGGGAATTTAAAGTACTCTGTCTGGGGCCAGGAGTTCTGTAACATGTGATGATGACAAAGTCCCTTGGGGAGGTACTAAGAGGGGTCCTCACAGCAGACAAGGCTGGGTAGCAAAGGCATCTGCAAAAAGAATGTCAGATAGAAAGCCAAGTAGAGAGAAGTGGCATTGGCAGAGTTTCACCGACAACTCTGGGTACCCATCCTCAAAGAGACTGAGAAAAAGGCCCATAATGATAGGAAAACCCTGACTGCCCGAAGTTGCCTCCATTTCTAATAATTAAAGGCAGGCTTAATAGATATTAGGACTCTCTTTCCAGCAGCTGGGTGGCCAGGCAACTTTCATGGCAATAATTAGCCACTATAAGTCACACAGAACTGGAGACAGATAAAGGCAGGGCCAGTCTCTCATGGAGCTAATTGTGCCCAGAGTTCTACATGCCTAATCAAGCCTTGCACCCCTCCCGTTCCTTTCATCCAAGGCCTCAAAAGACTTTGTCGTGGGTAATTAAATCTCACAAGTACCATTAAGAAAGGAATTCTCTGGGGCAGTCAGTGTGGAGAAGAGACTGCTGGGGTGGAGGTGAGGCAGGTGGTGTGTAGCTGGCTCCCCAAGATGGGGTTTAGGGATCTGAGAATAGGATATAGTCTCTGAGATTTGGTCCTAACAAGCCTTTAGCCTCTGTGTGTTCTACCCTGAACAGGGTCACTACAGACCTGGTGGCTTTATCTAGGCACCTCCTATTCTGGCTCAAGCTATCACCCAGAGCAAATCCACTTCCCTCAACCCCACACAAGTCCCCTAGATTTGTGAAGGTGGCCACTGACTGTGCCCTCCTCAAGCTGCTAGGACTTTGTATCTGAGGGACTTTGTATCTCAGGACTTTGTAACAGTATCTGGTGGATATATTTGTTAGAACTTCAATTCAGGCAGGGAACCCTCTCCTAAAGTCTTAGAATTAGAAGGGAACATGGAAGGTATGGTCACCCAAGTCCCATCTGATGCCTGGATCTCTTCTGCGAGTCTACATGGACAGGGCCAGCCCTTGCTTTATTTCCGGTGGCAGGGAGATCATTCCTAATACATTTCATCCTCTAAGCTTGGCCTTACATGATTCACTTTGATAGTGAGCTGAAACTGGCGTCCTTTGAGAGCCTTCCTGCTGGCCCTAACTCTATGGTTTAGAACCTCACACACAAGCTGAAGTCCTCTTCCCCAGGCTTTGGGATGCAGTGGTTAATAATATAGGCTTTACATCGCAATCATGATCAAAAAAGGAAAAAATTGCTAAATTGAATCTTACCAAAACTGAAAACTTTTGCTTGGCAAAAAGGTAGAAAAATGTTTTTGCAAACCACATATCAACAAAGGAAGGTAGCATTTATAGTATACAAAGAACTCTCAAGACCCAATGGTGGAAAACAAACTAATTAGAAAATGGCCAAAAGATATGATCAGATAGTTCACCAAAGAGAATATGCAGATGACCAATAAGCACATGAAAAAACGTTCAACATAATTACCCATCATGAAAATTCAAATTAAAACCAAAATGAAGTATTATCACATACCTATCAGAATGGTTAAAATAAAAAAAGTAGTGACAATTCTAAATGCTGGCAAGGGTGCAGGGGAACAAGATCACTCATACGTTGCTGGGAGGTATATAAAACAGCAGAGACCCTCTGCAAAAGAGTTTGGCAATTTCTGAGAAGACTAAATACGCATTTACTATACAATCTAGCAATTGCACTCTTGAGTATCTATCCCTCAGAAATAAAAGCGTTATGTTCACACAAAAATCTGTGCAATGATGGTCATATAAGTTTTATTCATAACAGCCACGAGACAGAAACAACCCCGATGTCCTTCAACAGGTGAATAGTGAAATAAATGGTATTAATCGAGTGCCATAGAATACTACTCAGCGATAAAAAGGAGCGAACTGACAGTGATACCAACAAATCACCGGGGAATTATACTGAGTAAAAAAAGAAACCAATTTATATAACATTGTTGAAATAACAAAACTTTAGAAACGAAGAACAGATTGGAGGTTGTCAAGGGTTAGGGCTGCGGTAGGGGTGAGAAGGAGGTAGATGTGCCCATAAAAGAGGCAGGTGAGGGAAACTCCTGGTGGGAAATGGTCACTGTCTCAACAGGATATTTTAACTTACACATGCGATCAGAGAGTATAGAAGTAAACACACATGCACACATACTCAAATACAAGCGAAATGGGAAATCTGAATGAGTGGACTGGATCAGTGTTAATATCCTGTTGTGATATCTGCTCTTTTACTATAGTTTTGCAGAATGTTATTATTGGGGGAAACTGGGTAAAGGGTACACAGAATATTTCACTATCATTTCTTATAATTGCATATAAATTATAAAGATCTTAAAAATTTCAATTTCATAAAAGGAGCTTTTTTTTTTTGAGTCAAGTAGGCCTGGATTTGAACCTTGAACCTATCACGTACTTCCGAACAACTCTGAACAAATACACTTTCTTTCTTTCTTTTTTGAGACAGAGTCACCCTTGGTAGAGTGCCGCGGCATCACAGCTCACAGTAACCTTCAACTCCTGGGCTTAAGTGATTCTCTTGCCTCAGCCTCCCAAGTAGCTGGGACTACAGGTGCCCGCCACAACACCTGGCTATTTTTTGTTGCAGTTGTCATTGTTGTTTAGCTGGTCTGGGCTGGGTTTGAAACTACCACTCTTGGTGTATGTGGCTGGCGCCATAACCACTGTGCTATGGGCACCGAACCCAAATACACTTTCTGAGCTTCAGTTCCTCATCTGTAAAATGGAAACAGTGTTTACCATCTTACAGGGTTGTATTGAGGCTTAAATTAGGTGATCCATGGAAATGCTTAACTCTATGCCTGGCATTTTTATCCAGGATATATTTATTTATTTCCATGCTGTCCTCTGACTAAGTTCTCATCTACCTTGCCTCATCCTGAGCACCCTTCTCTGAAAAAATTTCTTTTGGTTAGGGGCACTCTTTAAAAAACCACAGTTAAAACTGAAGAGTTTGACACAGTCTCACTATCAGAAACTGCTCTGTGGCTTATGATTTCTAGCTGCAATGCCACTCTTTACATTCTGCTTTGACCAATAGCTTGCTACTTATTTCCTGTGTAATGTCCCTTCCCCCAATAGCACGGGAAGTTGCTCATATTCACATTTACCTACCAATTCTTAAGCATCTACTATATGCAGGCAACTGTCTTAGTACAAACATCACAAGTGCAGCATAATGCACAGCAGGAACCTCCATAGTTGACCACCTCCCTACATCAACCACCTCCTTAAGTTGACCTAATTTTCATAGACCAGACATGCACCATGTGTCCAGAGTAGGTCTAGTTTCTTAGGCTGACCATCTCCATATTTTGACTAGTTCGTTACAGTCACTTGGGTGGTCAGTTTCTACTGTATGTAGGTGAGCCCTGAAACATGTACATCTAACACACCCTCCTCAGTGGTCTTGCCCTCTCATAGGGTTTTTATGTGAAGTTGAGGGAAACAGCCTTTCTCAGGAGTTAGCCCTTTTCATCAGAAAGTTGACTGATACAGAAAGCAATAATCTCTTTGAGATGGGAGTGCAATTAAGGCCAACTAAAAAAGAAGTAAAGCAACTTTCACCACCCTGAATCAGAACAAGAAGAGATTCTACTGTATTTTTTTACTCATTCCTCTGGAAGTTAGGGATGATGGTAGATTCCTATAGCAATGGCTTCCTAAGAATCACACCACCCTGTATGCAAACCTTTCTGTAGTCCCCCACACTGACTCTGGGGTTAGCCTGCAAATTGCATTGGCCAATGGGCTAATGGGATATTAGCAAATGAGTCAGAGTCAGGAAAATCCTCTTGAGCATTTGGGCTTGCCTTCTCCTGCTACTTTTGGTAAACAGCCATCAGGTAGAGAGGCCCAGCTAGTCTGCCTAGTGCTAGAGACTCACCAGCTCCCAGTAGACTGCAGGCACAGGGTGAGCCTGGATGAAACTTCCTGTACCATTTTGCTTCACCCAGCCCAGATGACTGACCCTCAGAAACAGGAACCAATAAGTAATTATTTTAAGCTACTACATTTTAGGGTTATCTGTTATATAGCAAAGGTTAGCTGATGCAGATATGGTTATAATTTCCGTATTACAGATGAAGAAACTGAGGCTCAGATCATTATGGTACTTTAAAACATCAGAGGAAATATTATGAGGATAATAAAGATAATTGCCTGATGGTCTAGAGTCTAGACCTACTCTGGACACATGGTGCATGTCTGGTCTATGAAAATTAGGTCAACTTAAGGAGGTGGTTGATGTAGGGAGGTGGTCAACTATGGAGGTTCCTGCTGTGCATGATGCTGCACTTGTGATGTTTGTACTAAGACAGGTGCCTGCACATAGTAGATGCTTAAGAATTGGTAGGTAAATGTGAATATGAGCAACTTCCCGTGCTATTGGGGGAAGGGACATTACACAGGAAATAAGTAGCAAAGTGCTTTATGACTTATACATTTCTTCCACATTTTTAGGTGATTTACTCTACCTCTCTGTACCTCTCTTTTGGGGGAACTTATCAACATTATATTTATATTATATTTATATTTAAATAGTTGCTTAATTACCTGCTTCAACTTCTATGAAGGTGGGGTCCATGTCCGTTTTGCTCATCATGGAACGCCAAGCTTCCAGCTTACAAATAGGCACTGAATAAATAGTGTCTGACTAACTGAATAAATGAACAAACACCTCTGAGTAGCTGTGTTATGGTCCTGTATTAGATAAAGAACTGAAGTTCAGAGACGGAAAGTGTCTTGTTTCAAAGTGACACAGTTAGAAAGAGGCAGGAACTGAGATTCGGATGAAGACCAGTTCTTTTGACTCTGAGTGCAAAGGTCTGCCCTTAAATTTTCCATGCTTCCCGAGGGTGAGACAGACAAGGAAATGATTAAGTGTCCCACAGCTGGGAGGGAATGTTGTGGGATGAATTCCACATGTTTGAGGAATGCCAGTCCCCAAGTTAAGAGGATTCTGATCAAACCAAGCTCCCAGCTGGAGCAGAAACATGCTACAGTGTGAACCCCACTGCGTGGATAGGGGAGCCTTGTTACCACAAGTCCCTCGTGAACTTGTACCATCCAGTCCCAAATCTCTGCGGGGGCTCCAAATCAAACACAAAACCACCTGGAGAACACGGAGTGGGTGTGCCTTGGGCCAGGCTGCGTGCTACGCGGTGGGAGCTCAGCGGACATGAGCTCTGAATGCCGAATTCTCTTGCTTCTTATGTCCCCTTCCCTTGCTGGGTCTTTCCTGCTGCTCACTCTTCAGAGGTGACATTCTCAGAATGTCCTTACTTATTCCCCACAGAAGGATCCCCTGCCTGCAGCTGAGGAGGCTCTGTTTACCTTCCCAGCAGCCATGGAGGACAGATGCTACACTCCTCCACAGACCCCAAGCTGCCCCAGCGCCGCAGCCGCTTCTGGGGGCTGAGCAGAGCCTTCTTTGGGGGCTGTGGCCCCTCTCCGCTTTCCAGGAGGGCACTGAGCCTGTCCTCTCTGTGGGGAAGCTCTGGCCCTTGGCCCCTCCACTGGCTAATGTTACACCTGGGTCACTGGAGTCTGGCTTCCCAGGGCCGGATCCTCACTTTGTTCTCCCGACTGTAGCTCTAAATTTGTTTTCATTAAGAAACTCTGCCTGTCACTCCAGTAGTTCTGCTTTGGGGTTGTTAATCTCACTTGTTAGCTGGACCAGGCTTGGTGGCTACTCCGGCAGGAGGGGGTGGGGGCTGTTTCCTGTCTGCAGGGCTGGGGCCCAGAGGGTTATGGTGTTTACGGCCCAGCCTGGCCTTGCCCAGTCAGCAATATCCGGGTTTGTCCAGTGCAATGCTTGTAAAGGACAGCCCTTCACACCTCAGGGGTCACTGAGACACCCAAGTGCGGGGAGGCGGGCAGGGTGAAGGTCATCACCATTGCAGCTAGATAGAGGAGGGTACTCCCTGTTAGCTGGCTGGGCGCTGTGACTCACATCTGTAACCCCAGGACTTTGGGAGGCTGAGGTGGGAGGACCACTTGAGGTCAGGAGTTCAACAGAAAGAAGTGCATGGCAGCCAAGAGCATCACTGTCGTCAGTCAGTGAGGGTTCAGCTCCCAGCGTCCGCCCCTGCTGAGTGGCAGAAGGAAGTCACCTCTCCATGCCTCCATCTCCTCTTTAGAGATAATATTTTAGCTACCTGGGAGGGTTGATGGGAGGACAGCATGAGTTATAAGGGCATAGCACTTAGAGCAGGCCCAGCCCTTCTCTACCTACCATTACCGTTACTATTATTACTACTGTTATTGTAAGGGATCCTCTCTGGCCCAGAAGCAGCTATGGACTCCTCCATTCCTTCCTGTTAGAATCCATTCCTTCCTGTTAGGACTGCATTAAGATGAATGTCTCTGTCCAGGATTATTTATTCATTCGCTTAATTACTGAACAAATATGTATATTCCCCATTTGTGCTGGGATTCAAGGTTTCAAGGGTTTGATTCTTTTTTTTTTTGAGATGGAGTTTCACTATGTTGCCCTCGGTAGAGTGCCGTGGAGTCACAGCTCACAGCAACCTCAAACTCTTGGGCTTAAGCAATTCTCTTGCCTCAGCCCCCCGAGCAGCTGAGGACGACAGGTGCCCGCCACAATGCCTGGCTATTTTTGGTGGTAGTTGTCATTGTTATTTAGCAGGCCCAGGCCGGATTCGAACCCGCAGCCTCAGTGTATGTGGCTGGTGCCCTGCCCACTGAGCTACAGGCGCCGAGCTAAGGGTTTGATTCTTATCTTGGAAAGAGTGAAAGGGCAGAAGTCTTAAACAGGCATAGTCATAGGTTTGAGTCTCAGCCTGGCGCTTACTAGGCACGTGTCATAGGCGGGTAATCCTGGGCCTCATTCTCTCATCTATATGATTGGCAGTTAGTTATATCCTTGCCATCCTGCCTCTTCTGAGGATCCACACCATTATCTTGGGGCCTGGAAAGGGAGAACATGATGGGACCTTCCCAGACAAAGCCCTGGTGCCCCTCCGGCTCTGGCCGGCAGGAGGAAAGGAGGGCAATTCCTGAAGCAATTCCCTCGGACCACTGGGCAGGCCGATGCTCTCTAAGCCACCTTCAACGAGAAGGTTTTAATTGGCTTAGGCCCTGTGCTGCTCCATGGGGGCATCACAGAACAGATCAGCCCCCAAGAGGGTCAGGCCCACCTATAGGCCAGATGGCTGGAAACCAGCCCGGCCCACCTCAACAGTCCCCAGGTGTGCCCACCTTCAGCCTGATGGGGGAGGAAGGCACCTGCTAGCTTTCTGTCTGGTCCCACCCATGAGTACAGGAAAAGGGCACTTAAGTCAGAGCTTTGAGCTAAGAAGAAAATGGGACGGGCCTGGAGAATGACTTTTAAAGAAGGACCAGGCTTTTTTAGTCTGTGACAAGCAATTGGATTTACCTCACTGGAGGGAGGGTCTTACCAGGACCTGGCACTCTACAGTTTACACAGCACTGCCATGCTACCCCAGCTGGCCCTGAGAAGCACGTTTCCCACCCTCACTGCAGCAGGGAGCAGGGCAGCAGGCCAGGCTGTGGGGTCTGGCACAGGGGTGCTGACTTTGGCTTTGTGAACCTGGGCGAATGAAGATAATATATAAATAATGATTCTAAACAGCGGCTTTCTTTTGCCTGGGTGCCCAGGAGATGCCTGGTGATACGTGTTTGCCATATTATTGTCATTTTATATAAACTGAGGATCAGAGGGGGCAAGGATTTTCCCCAAATCACACTGCTATTTAAGAGAGCTGGGATTCAAAGCCCCGCTCAGAGATCCTCAGGTTTTTGTTTTTTTTTGCAGTTTCTGGCCAGGGCTGGGTTTGAACCTTCCACCTCTGGCATGTGGGGCCGGTGCCCTACTCCTTTGAGCCACAGGCGCCGCCCTGATCCTCAGGTTTTTGAGATGTCTCAGGGAGGGGATAAAAACAGCTATCTAGAGAGGGGTTGAGAATATCACATGAGCAAGTGGATGTGTTTGAAACCATTAAGCATTACGTAGGTATTTGCTGTTCTTGCTGAGGAAACTAAGCCTCCGCCAGGAGAAGCAACTTGCCCAAGGTCCCTGAGCCGGTAAAGAGCAGAGCTGGACTTGCTCCCAGTGACCTGCTGCCCAGTATTCCTTCCAACAGGCCGCAGCTGCCACCCGTTACATCTGTCTGCAGGAGGACTTCCCTGCTGCAGGACGAGGGCTACAAATCCACAGGAGCAATCAGGCCGACAATATTTAAATACTTGGCTATTTGAAAAATACAACAACAAGCAGTAGAGAATAAATACCAAGCCTCTAACTAGTTGGGAACACCCCCTGGGGGCACAGAGATTTGTCAGCGTGACTGATGCTTCCTGTTTAAATGCAACATGCAGACGCTTGTGCAGAGCGAGACAGGCTGTGAGCTGGTGACAGCAGCACGTGAAGGCAGCTGCTTAGAAAGCACAGCTTGTGTCTGGTAACTGCCTTGTCTGGCATTGCATCCCTCTGAAGGGATGATTTGTTATATTTCTTTTATTGATGAGAAGCCAAGGCCCAGAGGCACTCTGGACTAACCCAAAGTAAGTCCTGGTCCATAAGTGCCTGACCTGGGATTTGGACCCCAAAATGTTACACTCTAAAATCTCAACTCCATCCCCTGCATGGCTCTGCTGCCCACCCTACCTTTGCTGCTGGGTAGAGAAGGGGTAATGTGTTGGGGAACTCACGTCCTGTCCTTGGGACTTGCTTGCTTGTCATCTTTTCCTCAGGGCCTCATTTGACCCAGGTCCCAGGTTGGGCATGAAGATACCAAGATGGTTCTTTCATGGCCATATGTTACAGGACTTCACTGTCCAGTGGGGGAAATTGAGTCAGAAGAGATAATCCCCATCCAACATCCTGCAGAAGGGCTGCCTTACCCAGCCTGGGGGCGGGAGGGAGCATGGCTGGCTTTGGGGGGGCAACTGATGCTTGGGAAAGTTTGGAGGCTATAGTGGGAATCTGCATTTGGCCTTGGGGAGAAAGGGGAAGGTTTAGGCTGTTAAGTTCTAGAACTCTTACCCCTGGGCCAAACTGGGCATTGAACTATTTTTTATGTGATACACATATTGGGTCTCCATTTAAAATTTCATGGAAGCAGTCAGATCTTTGTCTAAAACCAAGTTGGAAAAGCACTGCCTTAAGACTTATTCTAGGATTGGCCAGAATGATGATTTATATAATATTGGCTTACCAGTTTGAGATAACTTGACTCATTCTTCCCATTTGCTCATTTAAAAAGCCTATCATAGATGGCTCATTTATTCCTTTTACATATATCTATTGATTATCTGTTATGATCTAGACATCATTCTAGGTGTTGCAGATATAGAAAAAAAAATCTTGCATCCTGTTTGCATCCTTCTACCCTGCTGAATCATCTTCACAGGCTTTGGGGTAATTTTTCTAAAAAGCAAATCAGACTACAATCATATCTCTGCTCAAAACCTTCAGTGGCACCCTACTTAAAGTCTTGCTACACAAAGTGTGATATACAGACTAGTGGCATCAGCATCATCTGGGAGCTTGTTTAAAAATGCAGAATCTCAGGCTCCACCTCAGACCTACTCCATCAGAATCTTCAATTAAATCCCTAGGTGACATGTATGACGCTGTGGTCTGAAAAGCACAGGACTGTAGGGTGCCAACACAGCCCTTCACCTCCTAACACCTGTTGTAATCTATCTTTTCTCACTTCTATTCTCTTTTTTCAACTCTATTATACTCAGTGCCACCCTGGCCTGCATACTGCTGTCTCCTGTCTCCAAACCTTTGTGCCCCTAGGACACCCTTCTCCTCATGGTTGGGCTTTCCTTCCTTTCTTCCTTGGAAGTCAAGCTCAAATCCTCCAGGAGTTTCCCCAGATCCCTCTTGCCTCCCCCTGCTCTGACTCCATTGCCTCCCCATCCCATCCCTTCTCCACCCAGTGCTTTCATATCTATTAGATAGCTCAGTGCTCTGGAATTTGTTATTTAGGTGGACGTCTGTCTTGTTCAAAAGATAGTGAGCTTTGGAGACAAAAGATAGGCCTTGTTTCTTTTTCTTTACATCCTTCCTTCTCTACTCCTTCCTAATCCTTGTGCTGCCAGGCGCTGGGGAGGCAGATGGGATTTAGAGCCTACCTTGGGGAGTGCCCACTCTGGTGGAGCAGACTGACTTTCAAAGTAATGAGTGAAAGTAGTGTTTTTGGCACAGGTCTGTGCAAAGAATGAGGTATTTGCCAAGAGGTCATTTCAAGGCTGAAGGAGCCAAGTGAATGATCACTGGCTTCGTCTCCTCATGGATCTTTCCCAACAGACCGTTCCCTGTCCCCTGCGGGCTGGATTCTTAGGAGAGTGAGTTGTATGCATGGACCTGGCCCTGCCTACCATGTACTGGCCATCAGGAGCCTCTCTGTGCTTGGGTTCTGTCTCCTTGCATGGCTAGAAGAGTGCACATAAGTGCTAGGACATGGAAAGTGCTCATGCTTCCTTATTTTGAAGGAAGAGTAGGTGGCCAGCCCCCATCATTCCTACCCCACACTCCACAGATCAAGTTAATAAATTAGTAAAGTAGTGCATTCACTGATGGATCCATTGAATATTTACTGAACACCTACTTTGTGCCAGGCTGTTGCAGTATTTGGGATAAATAGATAAATGACTCTTTATGCCCTCAGCTGAGGCCTTTTCCCAGATCAAGAGTCTGGAGAGCTGGGTCCTTGCGTTGGATCCCTTGTTTCCTGGAGAAAATTACCTCCCCGAGATTCATTTTTCTAATTTGCAATATGAGAATTATAATCCGTGAGCTGTCTCACAACTTTAAGATGCTCACACAGAATTACAAATCAAAAGTAAGTACTGGGATTGTTTGCTTTTTTCTTGTTGATTAGTTCGAGTTTTCTGTAGATTCTAGTTATCAGCCCTTGGTCAGATTCATAGCATGCAAAAAAAGTAAACCTTCCATTTGATACCATCATCCCATGATTAGGTAGTAATCCCAGAAGACAAAAAAATCATTTCACTGTAAGAAAATTTGCACTAGAATGTTTAGTGCAGCTTGATTCACAATTGCCAAGATGTGGAATCAACCTAAGTGCCCAGCAACACATGAATGGATTAATAAACTGTGGTATATGTGTACCATAGAATACTATTCAGCCATAAAAAAGATCGAAACTTTACATCCTTTTGTATTTACTTAGAAGAATGAAGCACATTCTTCTTAGTAAAGTATCACAAGAATGGAAAAGCAAGTATCCAATGTACTAAATACTAATATGAAACCCAGAGATAAACAACTGCATGCCCAGACAAGAGAAAAACACAATTAAATTTAAATCGGGGGAGGAAGGATGAGGGAAAGGGGAGGAGGGAGGGTGATTGGTAAGCCTTCACCTAAAGTGCACAATGTAAGGGTATATAGCACACCCCTGGGTGAATAGTTCAACTACAACTTGAACTTTACCTAACCATTGCCAACAGTATAACCTAATCATTTGTACACTCGTATTAATCTGAAATTTAATAAAAGTGCTGAATAAATTGTAAAGTGCTATGCTAATTGTGCAATGGTTACTCAGGTAGGCAGTGCTAGTAACCAACCCAAGCGTCATCCTCTACCTCTTTTTCCAGGCTAAAACAAGCCCAGTTTTGTTTGGGAAAGCAACATGCTAAGCCCTAGGCAATGAATCATGATTTGGGTAAGGCCATCAAGACAAGGCTAGTTCTTCTTTGCCAGATATGCAACTTCTCAGTCTTCTTTGCAGCTAATGGTAATCATGTGATCATGTGACCCAATTCTGGCCAATAAGATGGAAAAGGAAGTTAACTAGCAGAGGGAGCTTGGGAGGTCTATGGCTGCTACCTCTTCTTATTCTTGCTGTAAATGTGAGCTCTGGTAGCCATCTTGGGACCACAAAGTGACAGACATGAGGAAGGATGGTAAAGTGGATTGGCTTTTTCTCTCGACTTCCCCCATTCCTGTGGCACCTGCCCTCTCGAGGCACCATCCTCTTTTGGATGGAGGCTGTGGCCTCCACTAATGCTGTCTGATGATAAACTTAGAGGATTAAGATGCTGAGATGGAAAAGGTGGGGGGAGAGGCTAATACTGTTAACAGTTATTTATGGTCTTATGCAGAAAGTCCTTGGGGCAAAGAAAGTACCAGACCCTTGGCTCGGTGCCTGTGGCTCAACGGGCTAAGGCGCCAGCCATGTACACCTGAGCTGGCGGGTTCGAATCCAGCCTGGGGCCGCCAAACTACAATGACGGCTGCAACCAAAAAATGGCCAGGCGTTGTGGTGGGCGCCTGTAGTCCCAGCTACTTGGGAGGCAGAGGCAGGAGACTTGCTTGAGCCCAGGAGTTGGAGGTTGCTGTGAGCTGTGATGCCATGGCACTCTACCCAGGGCGACAGCTTGAGGATCTGTCTCAAAAAATAAAAATAAAATAAAAATAAAAATAAAAATGAGGTGGCTGTGCTGGACCAAGAGCCCTGCTGCACCCCAGCACCCACCAGTCCCCTAGGGGGGCCCATGAATGACCTTAGGATGACAACAAAGAGTCCAACCACTGTCCCATGGGATGCATCTGGCCCTGCCTATGGCCAGTGAACCCCTCGTTCCTCCCAGTGGCTCACCAGTTCTGTGGGAGCTACCTGTGTTTGCACATACAGGAACTTCTAGTGTGTTACCGGCTGTGAGAGGTGGCAAAAATGAACAGACAGTGCTGAGTGAACACTCAGCTTCCCCACCCTCTCTGACCACAGCATTCCTCACCTGCAACTGCTCCCTTCTCCATTTATCTGAGTGTTTCCGTGAAACTCGTATGATAAATGCCAAGAGATGGCATACACTCTACCTTGTCTAACAACATCATAGTTCATTCTTCACCATCTGCACTTGGGCGGCTGGGCAGAAGGTAGATTTATGAGTAGAAACATTTCAAACCCACTCAGAGGGGTTGGGGCCCTGACCTAATATTAATGTTTTCATAGCTCAGGGACCAGCAGGGACCCAGCATGCTTAGACTGGGCCCAAAGGAGGTATGATGAGGAGACCAGTTCCCCAGGGTGGGGCAACTTTGGGCCAGCTGCCAGGATGACCTTGGCCTAAAGCTGGGAAGACAGGGAGGTCTGGCTACCCATCCAAGCTGGGCTTTGGGTCAAGGAATGCCAGACACCCTCTGTTCCCAGGCCCCCTCTCTGCCAGACTTGGGGGCATGGAGTCCTCAGGCTGCCCATGTGGCACGAGGGTCAGGAGGCACCCTGCTCCTGGGCCTTTCAAACACCAAACCAAGCCAGAAGACAGCACCTGGAAAGGGACATCATCTCAAGAGCGACCTTATTGATACATAAACTCTTCCAGAGCCATTGAGATGAAGTCCTGTTCACATTAGACATTTAATAATTTTCCCACAATGTTCTGGAAAAGCCCAGGCCAACGATTACTTACCAAGCCGACCAACTATGCTCATCCTATCTTGGTGCTAATGAGATATTTCGTAATTATGCTTAGGATTAAGCTTGAGGCGTAAGTGATATTTAGTGATTAAGTCTCGGAACATTATCTGGTGCAAGGTATAGAAGGAGTGGCATAATAATTATCTTTAAATTATGTCTCCCTGCCTCTATTGTCATTTTTTTCTAATAAAGCAGAAAAGTAAGATGTTAAGTGCAAGTGAGAGAAATACAAAACAAAAAGATACACTAAAATAAAAAGTGAAACAGAGGCAAGCAGTCAGCAAAAACATGCTGGAAGGGAAGGCTGTGCAACAGCCTTGCTAAAAATGGAATTATTTTATTTTGCCACGGCAGTGCCCATGAAAATAATTTTTCCTCCCAGCCAAGCAGTGGCAGCTCAAGAGGAAATGGACCGGGTCTCAGATCGGGGCTTTAACTGGGAGAAAAATGTTCATGCTGCACTTTGCACAGCAGCATGCAGAGTGCAGAGACGCGCATGTTGCAGAGACGCGCATGTGCAGAGACGCGCACGTGCAGAGACATGCAGGTGCAGAGACGCATATGCGCAGAGATGAGACACACAGAACTGTAACCTTGTTCGTCAGAAGCAGGGAGCAAGGCACATTACTCATTTGCAGCAAAATGATGCGAAAATCTGTCATTTTCATATTTTGTTTTCAGGGCTAAATTCAATGAAAATCTAGTTGAGTCTTAGCCAAACGGCATTTTCATTAATGCAAAATGAAGACTTCCAGAGTGCCGCCCCCAGTCCACAACTGAGCCAGTGCACCCAGGAGGCAGAAGCCGGAGCCGGGCAGGGTGGCTGGCGCAGCCCGCAATGTAATAGGACAGCTCTGCGCACCCTGAGAGCCGAGGGTTTGCAGGTGCAGGCAGGACCACTGTACCGGAAGTCCTATTCAGGTCAGAGGGACCGTCAGCGACTCAGAGAGTTAGATGATTTTAGGTCCCACGGCAAAGAGGGCCTCTGAGCACTGAGATTAGTTTGGGGTGAGCGCCAGGGCCATACACTGGCCACAGCACTTTGTACTGGTCACTCGGGGAGGCCAAGCAAGTCCTGCTATGAGCCCCTAAAGGAGGAGGAAGCCGAGATGGAGAGAACCTGCAACTCGGGGGCGGGCACAGCCACTAAAGAGGCAGCACAGGCCCGGCCGCCTGGCCACCGACTGCCGGCACGCCCGCTGCCTCGAACAGGGCTCCCACCTAACTCGGAGGGAGCAAGATCATGGCAGAAACTGAACAGCAAGGGAAGCGGCGCAAGGGTGGGATTAAAAACTGCAAAGTTCACACCCGGTTAAAAAAAATTAAACTTTTAACATTAATTGCTCCTGTACAATTGTGAACACCCAAAGTCCTGACATAAAAGCTTTAATTTCTATGCAAAGCAGATAGGATGATTGAGTTATAATTAAAATGGTAATTATACCCTTAATGCTCCATATTTGACTTCTCAAAAAAATGTTATGCTCCAAGAAAAGCTATTTAAAGATCAGAGGAAAATGTTTGAAAATGAATGTATTCAAGACATTTTAAATCTTTTAAAATCCAGTTATTGATTTTTACATGCTTTCAAGTATAGTCTAAAACATTTTCTTCATTTATTTTGGTCGATGGAAATAATAAAAAATCATTGGAACGTGAAAAGCTTAAACGAAGGCAATATTCTGGAGGTTGATATTTAACGTGATAAATATTTGTGATGTTGGGGGCACAGTGGAAGGGAGAGGTCCGTGGAAGCACCCCCCCAACCGTGGAGGGCAGGAAGACGGTGGGAGGGGCACCTCGGGCCACTCCCTCGCTGACCGCCAAGGGGCCACTCTGAGCCTGAGCAGGACAAATATGACATTTCCTCTGATCCCTCATTGACTGTGCAGAATTTAAAAAGAACACCTAAAGCTATAAATCAAATGTCAGGTGGGCCAGTCTAGTGGAACCATATCAATATTTCATGATGTATGGCTTGCTGGGGGCTCAGAAGCCTCAGCTCTGCCAAAATGGCATTCGGGATGCTTTGCGCTCGCTCAGCCGTGCCGGGCGCCCCCAGCCGCAGTCCATGAAGGCGGATGCGGTGGAAACGCGCCAGCGCCCAGGTCCTGCCGGCGCCCCTCCCCCACCCACGCCCCGCACCCACTCACACCTGCTGTGGGCTCTGCACAGGCCTAGCTTCCAGAGCTCCCTCAGGAAGCCCCCACTGGGGAGGGAAGAAAGAAGATCTGGTCTGCACCACCCTGAGCACCTTGTTTCCTCCTGGTGGGCCTCAGGGGATTCCTCTAGAGAGGGTGAGGACCAGACGCTAGTGGAGAGCCAAGTCTTGAGGACACTCTCTTCAGCCTTCTTCAGGGGACCTCTCTGTCCCATTTTTTCACCTTCAGGAGGTGAAACATTCCAGCAGAAGAGGCCCCCGTGTCTGCTGTGAGCACCTGGGTGCAGGATGCTTGCCCACGCTGAGGGCACCAGCATCCCTGGGACACTGACCTGCAGGACCCCACAGTCTATCCGGGGGTGTCCCAGGGGTCGCCCTAAGGGGCCTCTCTGCTGGGTCAGTGAATTGTCTTCACCTCTTGAGAGCTTCAGGCGACCCACATTCCCAAGTTGTGCACGTCCACAGGCAGCACCTGCTCATGCTGCTGAAACCAAGCACCTGGGGGGCAGTGTGTGGCTGGAGGACAGTGGGGCCAGAGGAGGGACGGTGCCCAGGAGGGACTGGGCCTGGGAGGACTGAATACTGGGTAGACACAGTCCCACCGCCCTGTCTGGGCCTTCTCTTCATGGGGGCTTCCTCGGGACCTCCTAAGAGGAAGCGCCAGCAAGTGGGGGCAGCCATGGCCTGGGAGGAGGAGAATAGGGCAGGAGGCCAGCTTCGGGAGGGCCAGCAGGCCAGGGACAAGCCAGGGGGAACACCTTGCTGACTGGGAGGGGACACAGAGGACAGACCCAGGGCCGGTGGTGGGACCTACACACCTGGTGCAGTTTCCACACAACTGCGATGGCCCTGGGGACAAAGGGAGGGTGTAGAGCATGGGATTTATAAACCAGTGACTCCTAGTGGCAGGATCCTGAGTCCACTCCATCCACAGGCTCCAAGCTTGGGCAGTAGCTGTGTGATTTTCGTCCATTGTCTCGCCTTTCTTCACCGAGAGCAGAGGCTGGAAACTGCCCTGCAGAAAGTTCCTGATGGCTGGTTTTCAGAATAGTGAATTTCAGAAATATTACCAGTTAGCAAAAGACACGTCGTGCATCCTTGGCATGGCCAGTTGGCTGAGGAATCATGTGGGGAGGGAGCTTTGACAGCCACGCGCATCTTGAGATATCTGCAGCCTTGGAGTTTAGCCACAAGCACGTTTGTGTGAAGCCCTTGTATAGAGGAGCTTTGGGCACTGTCATGGGGCCCTGGGACCAGCCGACACAATAGCTCTTCTCTGTGCAGGCAGCAGCCACAGTCCAGTCACCTTCCCTCATCCTGGGGCAGGAAGCTGGCATCTGGGCAGAGGCTTAGGCCAGTGCCCTGTGGGCCGTGTGCCTCCTGCCACCACGGGAGGAGAGTCTCCCACGGAGACCTTGGTGCTCCTGTCTCCACAACCAACCACACTTAGAAGGAATGCAAGGGGCAGCCACACTTGTGGGTGAGCAGTCACAACTCTGCATCCCTGCGCCGCATGGGGAAACTGAGGGGCCCAGTGAGGGTTTAGCCACCCATCGTGGGGACCCTGTGCTGGCCCAGAATTCCCCAGACCAGGGGCCCACAGGAAAGGTGCGGGGAGGCAGCTGGGAGTGGGTGTCCCCCCATCCCTGTCCCATAGCTGACCCTGCAGGTCCCATACGGAGGGCACTGAGGCCCCCACCCACCTGGGGACACCCACTTCCCTCCATGCTGCTGCCTGGTGTCCACCAGGCCCTCAGTAAAGGCTTGTTGAAGAAATGGACAAATGACCCGGCTTTATCACTAGACACAGAGGTTGAAGAATTCCGAATGAAACAGTGAGAACCCCTGAGACTGTGTCCTCCCACTCCACTGTCCTGCACCTCTCCTGCCTTCTCTCCCCTCCTCACAGTCTATGACAAGGCACCTGGAGACACACCACACACAGCCCGGTGTCCAGGGCAGGGAGCTAGCTGTGGCAGGACGTGCTGGCCTCGCCCTGCAGTTTCTGGGCAGGAGAGTAGACAGGTACACAGCAGCAGCAGCAGGTGCCTGTAACCGACCCAGGAGAGGGGGAGATGGCGGCTCTGCTGAGCTCTGCCCCTGACTGAGAGATGTCACCAGCCACGTGGTCTGGGGGAGGTGCTCACCTCTCCAGCTCTGCAAATGGGAAAATCAGTGGTGCCCACCCTAAAGGCTTCCCGTGACAGCTAAATTGGAGGGTGCAGTGAAGGCTGCCATGGCGCCCAGCAGGGAATGAGAAGTAAAGGACGGACTTGGCTCTCTCCATGCTCACAGCAGATATGAGTGGTCAGGAGAGCCACCGCCTACTCCCAGACAAGGGACTTCCGGCCGACTTTGAACTCTGTTCAGCACCGAAACAGAAATGTAAAGTAGAGAAACTGACTTTGGGTCACAGCAGAACTGACCACCCTGAAGGCGCAATAAGGAAGGGGGGTTATTGTTGCTCCTTTGCCTCCAGAAAGGGCAGCCACCTGTCCAGCAGCAGTGGCCTCTGTCCCCTCTCCAGCGTGTGGCCAGTCGGCCATGGAGGAAGCACAGGGCAGAAGTCAGGTCTGCGCAGCCCGCCCAGGCGCCAGGCACGCTGGGAAGTTGCGTCTCTTTTCAGGTTCGCCTGGAAGTTGAAGTACTGACTTTAATATTTTATTTTCACATCAGGTTGTGCGACAGACGCTGCTCAGGTAATGCCCGTGAGAAGAAATTAGATTCTGGTAATTAGGAATTCCGCCCAGAGGTCGCAGAGGCCGAGGGGGATTCAGCTGCTCGCTGGAGTGAGGACAGGAAGCTCGGGGATTAGGACGCCGGCTCAATAATTTCTTCCAGTCTCTTAAATTACACTTAAATTCTCAGGACGGCTTAAGATCCAGCCCACTGGTTCCGAAAAGAGCTTAATTTGACTTCGCCTCTCTTGTCGCAGGGTGGAGACGGTGGCTTGAGGGCCCTGGTGAGAAGCAGGCGTCCAGGGGGCAGTGACAGGGTCCCAGCAGTGGGGACAGGAGCCAGGAGTCTTTGCTGGCCCGGAGGGCTGGGGTGCAGGCAGGGCGGTAGAGTGCCCGCTCCCCTCCTGCGACACTGTGTCTCAGTGTATCCTGGCGGTGGCTGGGGTCTCCTGCAGTGGGCAGGGTCTGGGGGGGCGGAGTGTCTCCTGTGGTGGGCGGGGCCTCCTGCAGTGGGCGGGTCTCCCAAAGTGGGTGGGGTTTCTTGCGATGGGCGGGTCTCTGATGCCTCCTATGTCTTCACTACTTGTAATCAGAGTGTGGAAGCCATAGGCAAACTCAGAACCCTGGAAATCATGTTAAAAAAAAAAAAAAGTTGGGCTTCGTTTTCATTTCCCAAAACTCATGAAGGGTTTATTGGCCCACTTCTGGGAGGGTGCACCATCTCCATGGCACATCTGTGAGGAGACAGAAGACTGCAAAGGGGCCCCAGGTCCTGACAACACCCACCTGAAGCCCAACAGCTGGCACCAGAAACAGGAGAAGCAAACAGGAGTGCCCTGCTAGCTTCCAGGCCAGTGCCCAGGGCAGGCGCTGGGGCTTTGCCCACCATGGGGTCTGCACTGGCCCCTGTTTAGGGGCCACAGAAATGAGATGTAGATAAGTTGTTCCTCAAGATCAACGGCACAAAGGCCAAGCTTGGAGCTAAATGCTGGTGTCCTGAATGCTGCCACTAACCTAGGCTGGTGCTGTGATCTGCTCTGCACTTGCCCACGGCCTTGTCTGGTCTGCAGCGTGGACTGACCGCTGGAAACACCGTTTGAGTATCTGAAACCTACGTTAGCCAGTCAGTGGAAATGCATGAAATTTTCATCTTGCAGGTCAAAACACTGTTGATGTCACATGGCCCAACTTGATCCTAAATAGGTCCAACCTTTAGCCTCACTTTTTCTTTTTTCTTTTTTTTTTTTTTTTTTAGGTATTGGAGATACTTTATTAAATCAAGACATTCAAAATTGATAGTGATGCTGAGAAGAGGAGATATAAATGAGGAAAGGAAATATATTAAATTAGAGTTTCTTTTTTTTTTATTTTTTAAATACATGTATTTTATTATTCTTCAGTAGCGTCTTGGGGGGGGGGCCGGGGGGGGG
>CAUYRH010073853.1:0-23021 GCA_963574655.1 Perodicticus potto
AGGGGAGGGAGAGGGTGGGGGGAGAGATGATAAAGGGTGAGATCACACTTGTGGTGCATATGTGAAGGGTCAGGAGAAATCTTCTAAATACGGATCAAAATTGTTTTCACATAGTAAATGAGAAAATATCATGAATGTTACGTTAATCAGGTGGATAAAAATATCTCCGATTGTATGGGAAGCCCGCACACTGTACTCCAAGCTTAAATCATTGTACACAGTTATGACTCAATAAAAAATAATTAAAAAAAAAAATAAGGATATCCACTTATATTTGAATTTAAGCAATGATAAATAATGAATAGGTTTTAGTATGAGTATGCTTCATGTGATATTAGCATGTTTATACTAAAAATTATGTATTGTTTATCTGAAATTGAAATTTAACTAGGCAGCCTATATTTTTGTTAGCTAAGTCTTGCAATCCTAGGCATGCCCAGAAACATGCTTTTGTCATCATAAGAGGAAGTAATCCCTTAAAAATGAAGATATGTCTATAGAAATTATAAGAGATAGAAATATAAACCAAATGAACTGTAACTAGATTTCCTATTTAAATATCTGTGGTAGTCATTACATTTACTGAATGACTTCAGGCACTGTGATAAATACTACTCATACAAATTTCATCTCATATTCATAAAGCCCTAAGAGGTAGACACTATTCCTTCTCATGGGGTAGGAAACTGAGGACAAAACTTGCCCAGGCTACAACTTGCCCTGGCTTATACATGATGGGGCAAGAACTTGAATTGTCAGACTCGCAATTTGCTTTTCCCTGTTCTATTTCCTATTGTCCTTAATATAAGAGCTATAGTTGCCAAGATGACCAAGAAATATATTATACTTAGATCACTGAGGTAAATTACATGCTAGAAAAAAAGAGTTTAAAATAAAAATGCATAGTGGTTATGCACACAGGCTTTGAAGCCAGACAACCGAGTTTCAAAGCCCAGCCCTACCACTATACAAGTGAGATATACGAGAAGGGAAAGTTAGCACCAAGCCTTAAAGATAATAGTATTACATATTTCTTACCATTTGTAGGAGGATCACATGATACACAATATGTAAACTATATGCAACATAGGGTCTACCTCATAATAAATTCCTAAGATATTGTGAGTTATTATTATCATTTAAAATACATCTAAATACAAAATGAAGTGGGAATTATGAGGCTGTTCAGAAGAGAGAAAAATCTGCAGTTATACTCAGAAGACTTGATGGAGAAAGTAGGAATGAGACCCTGACAAAAACCAGGAAATTTCCTGAAGTTTAGGTTAGAGGAAAAGAATGATACACATAAATTTTAGTAGGATGTAAATCAACAACTCAATGGCATTTATGACCTTTATATGGCCTGATCTGAAATCCTAATAAAGGTGCTTCTTGCCAGTCTTCTTCAAAGAGAGTAAGGCAGAGCTACATCCATCTCTTATCCTAACCATCAGGCAATCTTCGTATTCAGCTTGCCAAAACAAGCACAGAGTAGTAAATGGTAACAGCTTCATGAAGTGGAGGGAATGTACCATTTCAAAGAGATGTGGACGAAATCTATTTAAGTGATTTGGTGAAAGCCACCTCATCCTTCCTGTTGATAAAGGTAGAATTATATTTGAACATTTTTCCTTCTAGGTAGCTGCTGTTATATTTAAGCTTACAGTCCATTCAGGTAAAGGAATGAAAGTCTTCTCTCCTGTAAGTTCATAATGCAAAATTGGCATACACAAGTATAGACTTGAGTAAATATTTTGCATTCTATTTCACAAGATTTGACTAAACATATTCAGAAAGTATTATGTAGCTGTGAATTTTAAAACCCACAACCTAGCAAATGCAAACAACTGATGTGAAATAATTATTATTTTTTAACTCCAAGGCCTTATCAGATTTGGCAACCTTTAGTTTAGATGTTATATATATAAGTCATCTTGGAACCTCTGAGGAAAAAAATGTTTTATTGGTAGAGTTTAAATTCTATAGCTTTATATTTTAATGCCATGATGAACAGAACAAAACCCTTGGTGATACTATGCTTTTAATCTTCTCTTTTGGGCCCTTTGTGATGTTTCCAACATTTTCTATGGCCTCTTGTTGTTTCCAAACTTTCCTCTAGAGAAGGGCTTTACTTTCTTTCTTTTTCTTTTTGTTTTTTTTTTTGAGACACAATCTCAAGCTGTCACCCTGGGTAGAGTGTAACTGCCACCCAGCCCCGTTGATCAATGACGCAGAGGTAGCACCACAGACAAAATGATTGATTTGAAAGAAATGGCTGAAGCTCACTCAGGCATTCAGTGACCACCTATCTTTACTAAGATTCTTATATACCCCAAATAATCAGAAAACAATATCCAAGGATAAAGAACATAAAAGGTAACAAAATTTGCCATAAACATACCTCATTTACAATAAAGCATGTACACACTTTTTTAAACCAAGACTATCCTGTTTGGATATAAACAACAATGGAGATAAACCACAAAACAAGATTTTACGGAAATAAGTAGTTTAAATGCTTGATCCTTTAACGACCATTTGGAGGCAGTTAATCGTCTTAAGGGAGTAGCATGGATAATCCTGAGATATACAGGTATCTGTTTGCAAATCTGCCTCCACGAAGCTCTGTCCTAAATCAATGTTACATGATTAGGTTCTAAGCCACATATACAGTTCTATCCAGGATTTTTTCCTTTCTAACTCACAAAAGACTTTAAACTTGCCTTCACAAAATGGAACCATTTAAAGGTTTACTTATAGGCTTTTCGCCTATACCGCTTCTGTGAGCTGGGGGAGAAAATCCTCCAAAACTCACATCTAGCCCAAGTACTAGAAATGTTCCTTCTGAGGGCCTCATACCTCAAGGAGCACAAATGAGACTGACTGACCTTACAAGGGTGCAGAGGACTGTGCCCCTTCAGTAGAGGGCCGTGGCATCATGGCTCCTAACAATCTAAAACTTGGGCTGCAGTGATCCTCTTTCCTCAGTCTTTCTACTTTTTAGTAGAGACAAGGTCTCACTTTTGCTTAGGCTGGTCTCAAACTCATGAGCTCAAGCAATCTGCCCACCTCGGCCTCCCAGAGTGCTAGGATTACAGGAGTGAACCATGGTCCCCAACCTGGCTTTACTTTCTTTCTCTAGACTATCATTTAATAGTACTAACTACAAATATGGAGATGTGAGTAGGGTACCCAACAGGCCAAACCTAAGATAATTAGCCTCAGGTAATTGTGCCCTATCCCCAACTCTTCTGAAAGTGCAAACCCTTAGGACCACAGGGCTCATCCCCCAGCCAGAGCTGAATGGACACAGCATGTGCTTGACCCACAGGATGCCATTCCAGAGGCTAACCAGTAACCAATAATGTAGCTTACTTTAAAAAGGTGAACTGGGTCTATCAAATTATCTTTTATGAATTTTTATTTTTTATTTTTTGGTAATTCTTGGTTTCTTTATTTTTACTAGTTATTAAAGTATCATCATAAGAATATTCTTTTTGGTTTTTTACTTTTCTTACACAAAATTTATTTTTACTTCAATATATTTTTATGCTGCATTCAATAAGAGCAGGTCAAATGAGGCTACTCTCAGTAACAGATAAAGCTAATCAGTTACAATAGAAATAAAGGAGACCAGAGGGTCCATCATGGGTCTTGTGCAAGTTGTTATCATTAAGTAGCAAAAACTTGAGAGCAAGCAGAAACTATGAGCTAGAGAGTATCTCATTTATAAATTAGTGGTTAAAGAAGCTGCTGAAAGCCAGATGCCATAACTCACACCTGAAATCCAGCACTTTGGGAGCCTCAGGCGGGAGGATTCTTGAGCCTAGGAGTTCAAGACCAGTGGGCAACAAAGCAAGTTCCCACCTCCCCAAAAAGTCTTTTAAAAATTATCCAAGCATCTAATATGGAGGCAATAGATGATCTAATACAAGTTGGGGGTAGGGGAATGAGGGATCTAGGAGAAGGGAGGCGGGAGGGGGATTGGAGGTTACAGTATAAGTCACACCTCTTGGAGGTGGGACACAATTACAAGAGGGACTTTACCTAATGATCACAATCAGTGTAACCTAATTCTTTGTACCCTCAATAAACCCCAAACAACAACAACAAAAAATTATCCAGGCTCAGTGGTATGCGCCTGTAGCACCTGTAGTCCCCACCATGCTTGGTAGGAACTGAGCAGGAATAGTCTCTTGAGCCCATGTTCTCACCACTGCATCCCAGCCTGGGTGACAAACCCCTCTGCCTCCCTCCTCACAAAAAAAAAAAAAAAAGAGAGAGAGAGAGAGCAAGAAACTGGTGAGCAATGATAGGAGAAAGAAGTAGTAGAGTGTTATGTTGATGAAAAAGCTCCAAGAATCCAGCTCATTACTTCTCACTCTGATCTCTGACAGAGATTCTTCTGGGTTCCCACGTACATATGTCCTTTTACCTGAAGTATCTTGAAAAAGTCTCTAATCCTGAAATCAGATCTTCTTAAAAATAAAATGTTTGCTCCATGAAGAATGGGATCATTTTCTGACTGTCTTTTTTACTACTATAAACTTAGTATGTCTCCCTGGACTTGGCACTAAATCTTTGGAAAATATTTCTGGAATGAATGAAATATTTGTTAAAAGAGTTCAATCATCCTAAACAGTCACTAGTTGAACTTCTTTAACTGCCTCAGTGGGAGTAATGCTAACATCTGTGACTTTCCCTCAACCATGAATATTAAAATTTTATTCATGACCTGTCTACCTTTTCAATTTTGTCTCTTACGCAGACCTCTGACAAATTTTCTGTAATAGGTATGTTTTTAGATCCCTCATTAACATTGTATGTGCTAGTACCACTTTCTAGAAAGCCTTCCTTCACCACATCCAGCCCTGCGCTAGAACTACAACTACCCACAGTGTTTATGCCATTCCTCTTTAGTTAAATCATAGCCCAACATATAATCTTGTACTCTGCTTCACTCAATATTTTATTTAATTTTATTTTATTTTTTATTTTTTGAGACAGAGTCTCACTATGTTGCCTGGGTAGAGTGCTGTGGCGTCACAGTTCACAGCAACCTCCAACTCTTGGGCTTAAGTGATTCTCTTGTCTCAGCCTCCCAAGTAGCTGGGACTATAGGTGCCTTCAACAATGCTTGGCTTATTTTTTGGTTATAGTTGTCATTGCTGTTTAGCTGGCCCAAGTTTGAACCTGCCAGCCTCAGTGTATGTGGCTGGAGCCGTAACCACTATGCTGCGGGCACTGAGCCATTTACTCAACATTTTAAAATAAAGAATTTTCTTGTATCATTAACATTTTTATGAATTTTTAATACTGAAACAATAAATATTTTGTGAATTATCTTATATCCCATATGCCTATATCTCCTTGCTGGACATTTTGTTTTATTTTTGTTTCACTCTTATAAACAAACCACAATAGAGAATCTACAATAGACTTTCTCTCTATGGAAACCTTTGTAAACATTTTTTATTTTCTTCTCAGTATAGCACACTAGAGGTAGAATTGTTGAACCAGAAAGCAGGATTACTCCTGAAACTCCTGAAAAATATGCCAAATTAAATTTGTGAATGACTATTTTAAGATGGTATCTTATTTTTAAACAGACAAACCGGGCATATAATTTAATTTGCATTACTTTTATTACTAATGAGGTTAAACATTTATATGTGTGGGTCTGTTTGTCATTTGTATTTTCTCCTTTTCTAATTGGATACTAACAGCTTTCTCTGTTTTCTATTGAAATGTTATTTTTTTTTTCTTATTGAGTCATAGGAGTGTTTAAAAAATATTGATAAATATATTTGAGCAGATGTTTTCCTCACATTATTTCTTATTTAGGAGGGTATTTTTTTTTTTTTTGCTTTGGTGATTTTAAATTTTTATGTAGTTAAATCTCTCCTCCTTTATGTGATTTCTTCCATGTATTTTATGCTTAAAAATTTCTTTTCTATCAAGATGCTCAATAAATATTAACATGCCTTTTTGTAGATTTATGTTTTATCCTAAGAGTTCAATTAAAAATAAAGAACAAATAGAACTTTCAAAAGTAGATTTACAAAAGTGTAAGAGATTAAACAATAGTATGGGATATATTGAACCTTTGTCAAATAATTCAAATCCATATCCCAAAGACCTTATTCTGGCCATAAAATTGGCCCTGTGTATCTCAGAAAATTTTTTCTGTAATACTTTTCATAAAGCCACAGAAACACTACTGTAACTGGACACACCCAATATCAAGGAACAGTGATCCTTTGCCTCTTTGCCATTGGGACCATTGTCAAGGTTGTTGATTTTCATCTTCTATAAATAAAATACCTCATAACCTATTTGTAACCCACTGCCATGAGAGGCCGCAATTTTGTTGAAACCCAAGCATTCTTTTGAGGAAATAGTGCTTCTAAATAATTCAAAACTTTCAAAACAACTTTAAATGATAGCAGCTCTAAGTCAGCCCTTTCTCCTCTCCATAAACAAACATAGTAAAATATACCTGAAAGTGATGTTTATGTAGAGAAAATGGTGAATCGATCCACATTTCTACATTTAAAGATAACTATTTGCAGGTTATGGTACATAAACTATCATTCATAACAAATTAGTTAATGACCCAATAATTTGATATAAGACCACAGCTGTGAACCAGGAAAGCAAGTCTTTATAAAGATACAGGCACAAATCAGGGGTTAGAGTTGAGACTGATATATTGTTAAAGATTAAAATAATTGAGATGTTCAAAGAAAGTGGACATCATCCTTCAGGGCTGGAATAAAAAGCCAATTACCTTTTCCTTATCAGGAGCAAAAGTGATTCTTTACAAAGCACCTTGTGTAGTACCTTTTGTGATCCTAGAAGCCACTGGTTATTACTTCCTTTTTCAAACCTCTTGCAGAGAGTTCACATTACATGAAAGTACTATTGTGTGAACTGACTGATCCTTAGTGAGTGGGTAGAAAGTACATTTTCTATATATTCACACAGAAGGGAGCAACCTTCTCTGAGGTTATATATCCCTGTGAGCTTGAATGTCTGAGAGTAGAATCAAGATAGTCATGGTGCCATTTGGCAAATGCCTGGTGAGTTCCATGCACTTGGTAAGTGCTTTATGCACTTGATCTCTGTTTCTTTCAATCATCATCGGGCTAATAGTACTATTCCCACTTTCCAGATAAGAATGTTAAGACATAGCAGAAAGTCAGCTAGGTGTAGTGGCTCACACCTGTAATCCTAGCATTCTGGGAAGCCAAGGCAGGTACATCGCTTGAGCTCACAAATTCGAGATCAGCTTGAGCAAAGGCGAGATCCCATCTCTACTAAAAATAGAAAAATTAGCCGGGGATGGTGGCACATGCCTGCAGTCTTAGCTACTCTGAAGGCTGAGGCAAGAGGATCTCTTGAGCCCAAGAGACTGAGGTTGCTGTGAGCTATGATGATGCCACAGTGCCCTGCCGGGGGTAACAGAGACTCTCTCAATAGAAAAGAAAAGAAATAGCAGAAAGAAACACAAGGGAGAGTTTAACTGAGCTAAATCTAAACTTAGCTCTGTCTTATTGCACTCACTCTGCTACCTAATAATAATTTACTTCACTGTATAATTTCATACTTTATAATTTTGCCGGTATACAGAGAAAACTATTTAATATGATTATAAATGAGGAAGCTAGGTTTTGGAAATGTTAGTGAATGTGGTACAAATAGGCATCTACTTCAGTGAGCCCCCTCTTAGGTACATAGTCCTGTAGTATTTATAATTAGGGCAAATGGGTTCTTACCATCATCCCTCCCCAAGATCTGCCTATATCATATGTGAAGGCCTATACAGCATCCTCACCAAGTGACTAATTCTTTCCCTCTGAAAGTTCGGTGTTAAAGAAGTCAGATTCTTCTTTATTGTTATCATTATAATGCCATGTCACATGTTGAGCAATGTAGTTCACAATATGATCTTATAGTCTCTTTTATCATCTAATTACTTTTAGGGCTTTCCAAAATTCTGCCCTTAAGACCTTATTGGCCTAGGCCTGAAATTCAATCTTCTTCTGCTTACTTCTCAGAATCCTTGGCCCAATAAGCATATTATTTCCAATGAGAAGTATGGGGCACCATTTAAGGTTAAAAAAATGGTTTTATTCAAATTATACTTGACAGTATACTTGATGCCCAGCACCTGAGAATTAAGCTTCCCAGCTTCCATCATTAACGTGGCTTAGTTCTATGTCCTGCTAATTTAGGATATGGGGCTGGGTGCTCCCTTCCCCTTAGGGCAGCCAAAGAAGGAAATAGGAATATGAGGACTGGGAAATCTGAAATGTCTACAGATTTATCCTTATCATTGTATATGGCAGAGAGATGTAGGCCCAAAGGCAAATTAAATATATGCCACGAATCCTTCCTCCTCTAACTTTAGACTCTTCCTTTTAATTCTGGCTCAAGAAGAGGGAAAAAAAAGCATTGATCACTTTCTCTATTTCAGTGCTTTTCCTCTTCATTTGTACATTTTTACTTTCTGCAGGAAATAATGGGAAAGCAAAGGTAGAGGAAATTTGGTCCTGATTATCTAGGAGCTAATATTCTAGAAAAAGGAATCCATACAAACCAATGATGACAGTACAACGAGGTGAGGGCCTGCCTTAGAGACCCTGAAGGCTTTGAGGACAGTCTCTCTGGTAGGGAATTGAAAAACTCAATAAAATTTAAGTCATTCTTGCTGTTACCTCTAAGAGAAGGGAGTCATATTTCTTTGACCTTGTAGCTTCAGATGCTACACAGATGAAGATCATTTAGTCACAGTCACAGTCACCATTGCCATTGTCTAAAACATTTATTGTCTCTCATACAGGGCTGGGACTAGAATGAGGTCAGGAGCTGATGCCAAGTGCAAAATTTCATGGGACATGAAAAAATTCGATAATTAAGACAATAATATTTTAATGCAACATTTTAGAAAATAAAAGCAATGAGAAAGAATTCATAATGAATAAGATACTAAATTTTTAAAGACAGATCAGTCTGGTGTTGGTCAGTCTGGTGTCGGATCACATAGAGAGCCAAGATTTTGTCTGTTGTAAGGCCCATACAGTATCTTCATCAAATGACTAATCATTTGTCTATTGTTTTGAGTAGCATAGTCTAGTTGAGAAGGTCTGAAAGGGATATAAAAATAAACAAGGTACTTGTTTTATTTTCACTTTTTTGATTGCAAGTAAGAAATCTGACCTCAACTTCAATAAGAGGGCAGATTTTCACTAATATACAACTAATGTCATGTGGGAATCATCAAAGAAATTCAATAGCATGAGCCCTAATAGCCCACTATAAGAATGAACCCAGGCTGTTATTCTAGATTAAAGGAATCTCTAGACATTTTAGGAACAAAATTTGGTAGAGCTTCACTCTGGTGCTCTGTAATTAGAGGACACAACTACAAGCTATGCTCTACATGGGTGCTTCTTTGCTTTATTTTACCGACTGATCATTTCTGCCCCTTTATTTACATTCCATAGGAAAATCAAATTGGCTTAATCCTTTTTTCCCCCTTTGAGCCCTGCCCTATAGTTAGTTGCAGAATGAGAGGCCTAATCCTGATCCAGTAGTCTAAACTGCTGTGGCTAGGGAGGAGAAGAAATTGAGTTGAAGTCAAGCAGGGCAAATGAGAAGTAGCCTTTGCAAGCAAGGTAGTTTTCCTTTGAGTACAGATGAAGCACCTCCTCTCTAACTCACACCAGCATTGTGGATTAGCAATTAAAAATGACAAGGAAGCAGAACAAAGAGCAAGTGCTAACGAGGTTCACAGAAAGGAGAGATCACCAAGTGCCAGGGTGTGCTAATTATATGCTATAAGAACCTGCAATTATAAAACCATAGATATGCAAATAAATGCTGATAGTTCAGCACATGACACTACAAAGCCATTTTTCTGTGGCTCTTGATAAGTGGACAGCAAGAGGAATGATTTGTTTATAAATTCACTTAGAAATCACTTTAGTATCTCCAACCACCCTTCGCCTCTTCTAAGGGCATCCATAGAGTGAAGGAAGCCAGTAAGCACCTTGGTTGGACTTCCACATTTGTCACCTCCTGACCTAGGCATCTCTGGAGGCTCATAATAGAATAAACAAGGCTTTTTGGTTGTGACCGGCTGATTCACACTGCCAAAAGTCATTTCCCCAAGGCTCTTTTTTACTGACTAAATGGGAAGTGATGGTGCCATCTGTTCCTGCCACCCAGTGACAGCTCATAAATTGGCATTTCTTGTCTGTCTGGCAGAGAGGTTCCAGAGAATATAATTGCAGGGAAATTACTGCTGACTGCCAGCATTAGGCCTTTGAGTCTTTGAGGAGCAGCTCACTGTGCCTGTGGGGTGACTCTGCTAAGACTGTGGGCAGGAGTTGTGGTGGCCATACTCAAATACAAAATGAAGCCCATTCCTCTGAGGGCAGATGAACCATGTACACATTCTTTAAATAAGTACTTCAAGCTCATCAGTTCCTGACAAGCTTGGAGTTTTTGTCCTCTGGTATGGCCTATAAGAATTAGTAACGGCCTAAAATATTAAACCTAATTAAGAGACTCAAAATATCTCTTGGCTCCCGTGAAAGAGTCAGAAGATGTTTTTTTAATTTCTCTTGATGGAAAACGGCGAAAAAATTACCCATTAATTCAAAGAAACATTTTTCAGGTACCTACTATGTGACATTCCTTCGTTCAGATTGTGGCCTGGATAGTGCTTATTGTAAATTGGACTGTGCCCGCCTATATGATATACAAATTATATGAGAGAATGCATGGCAGAATCCTAGGACTGTTAGACAGAAACCTTCAAATGTGAACCTCATTTTTATGACACTTAAAAGGGGATTTTCACTGATATTTTTAATTTTGTAGTTTGATTGCAAGCCCGGGTCAATATTGTAAGTTTGTCAAGAGGTTTTTTTATGTTTTGGCATTTTTTCATCTGTTTACATTCTATAATATCAAGCATTCTCACAATTAAGAAAAAAGAAACTGGCTTTGATATGTGCATTCTTTAGCCAGCTATTATAGAAAATATTGAGTAAATAAATGGAGAAGGAATGGAAGACTAAATTAAAGACTGAAATGAACCTCCAATATCAGTAACTATATGTCTGTGTTGATAAGACTTTGAATGATGAGTAATTGAGCTTAAGCACATAATCAATCCATTGTGAAATAATTCCAGAAATTAAATAGTTTTCTTTAATTTAGTTAAACACAATATAATTCGGAAGTTTTAAAATATGTGTATTAGCTAGCTTTGATTCTATAAATTTGCCTCAAAAGATGGTGCTACAGAGGTGAAAGGACCAAGAGAAAATTAGGAACATTATTGTCTTAATCTGTAGTGTCACCACACTGAGAAAATCAAATCATACTCTATACCGAACCTCAGAGTCAAAGCATTCTATAAGAGACATACTCTCATTTGACAATGTGAATGTCACTTTTTTTGCATTATTATCATTATTATTTCTCAATCTTTCATTGCAGCAATTTTCTGATTTCTTTTCTGAATGTATTTATCTTTGTTCATTCTTTACGAGTTTTTTGTTTCTAGTCCTTATCTTAAACATTGTTATTGTTATTAAATTTTAAGCCTTTTTGATTTTGTGAAGGCAAAAAATAGAAAGCAGATAAACACATGTATATGTAAAAAGAAAATTAAAAATAATAAATTGCTATAAGGGATTAAGTTATCTTTCTTCATGGCTGAGTAGTAGTCCATGGTATGTACACAGGGGATAGCAAAAAATGTATGCGCATTTTAAGAAAGGAAAAGACTGCATTAAAATCGTAATACTCAAGTCATCTGTGACTTCTGCAATTACAAGAGGCGCTCAATGTGACTTGTATTCATCTTTTGTTATCTGTATATATTGAGTATTATATTACAACTTAAAGCAGTTTTGTCCTTTCTTAAAATGCATATCCATTTTTGGCACCCTTTGTATATATATACCACATTTTGTTAATCCACTCTTGAATTGACAGGCACTTGGTTTGATTTCATATCTTTGTGATTGTGAATTGTACTACACTGGATATTTGAGTGCAAGTGTCTTTTTTGATAAAATAATTCTTTTTAAAGAAATGCATGGTTAGGAGGTAAAAGAAAAAGGAAATCAGAAGTGCAACTGCCATAAAAGTCAGTTGTTGGTTCCCTGCAAGGCAAAGGGAGGCTAGTCTTAGAGAACAGAGCAGGTACTGGTGGAAACTTGTGGTCCAGATTAGCTTGTCTTTTGACTCTGGAGATGTTACACAATTGTTTGGATTTTGATAATTCTTTAAGTTATGCATTAAATTTTATGTGCTTTTTCTCTGTATTTTATATGTTGTAATAAAATAGAAACAAAAGCAATACATATTTATTGAAAACATTCATATGGTACTGAAACACAAAAACAAGTGACATTCCCAGTGATTTCTGCCTTCACAACTAGATGTGAACATTGTAAAGAGTTAATTGTATGAATTTAACTTTGTATAAGCAAACAATAGAATAAATACATATGTATAAATAATATGAATACATGAGTACATATACTTGTTATAGCCACATGAATTTATACATCTATGTGTAGATGAACACGATTTAAATATGCACCCTTACAGATATGAACATACATTCTAGGAGGCAGCATCATATTGTTTGATGAGTAAAGTTTCTTTTGAGGCCTCACTTAGCATTCACTAAGCACACCTGTCTGCCTTCATCTCCTCTCATCTCCTCATGCTGCACCAGCTACAGGGACCTCCTGCTGTTTGTAGAATTTGCTAGGCACATTCCACCGTCATATTTTACTCTGAATTCCTCACTTCTTTACCTTTCAAATCTCATCCATGTCATGAGGCCCATCCTCACCACTTTCTCCTACCACCTGCTTGCCTTTCTGATTCCTTCTACTTTGCTCTATTCCTTTTACTTTTTTTCATCTTACCTTCTAATAGAGTTTATAATATAATACTTATTATTTGAATTCCCCCAGCAGAATATAAGCTTACGAAAGCTAGGATCATATGAGCCAGATTCACTGATACCTTTGAGCACCCAGAGTAGTCTCTGCACATAGCAGAAACTCATTAATATTTGGTTAATGAATGAATACTCAACTTTTCAAAGAAAAAGTACAAATCATGTTATATAAAACAAGCATTTTATAAGTTTTTTTTGCACTTACATCATAGAAAGATTTATATGTTGGCACCCATAGAGGTAAGATATTAAGATTTTCAAAACTATTACATAGATAGATGTAAAGTAATTTAGTTATATCTCCATTTATGGACATTTTTGTTATTTCCTAATCTTATTCCAAAAACTTTTATAATTTATATTTTCAAGCTATCTTTTAATTCTATCATGGTATTACCTAACAGTTAAGTTTATAGATCAAAAAGTACATGTATTTTAAATTTTGAGGCATATGAAGAAACTCCCATCTAAAAAGCTTCTATTAATTTACACTCCCATTCATTTTATGGGTGATTATTACATTCAAAACTTTAATTTACTTCCCAACTCTGTCTCCAGGAAGGGATCTTAAATATGTCACTTATTCTGAAATTATCTCTTTATTAGCACTGGTTTTGCAAAACCAGGAGGAAGAAGTTCAGTGTGATGGAAAGAAAGCATCAGCTTTGGAGTCAGATACAACTGGGCTCAAATTCTGGATCTATAATTTGTTAGATTATACTTTCTGGATGCATAATTTGATCATGGAGTAAGACACTCAATTTCCCTGAGCCACCATTTTGTGATCTGTAAAATGAGCAAACTACAATCTCACCAAAATTATTGTAAGACCTACAGACGATATTTTGAACATGACTAGTAAGAGAATGCGTGGCAAAATCAATATAGCTAAATATGTTATTTTCCTATTTGCCCTATTTCAATAAAGGAGATGATAACTTAGTTGCACTAAAAGTAAAAAAAAAAAGAAAGAAAGAAAAGAATATTGAATCAACCCTCCGAGGCAGAGTACAATGTTACTGAAATTGACATCATCGTGAGACTATTTAGAGCCTAAAAGAAGTCACTGATTTCTTTCCTCTCAGGTTTTGTGCCGGAGGTTTAGATCAAAGCCAATTTTATGTATAATAATGTTTTTAAATGAAGAAGCAATGTATTCTCTTAAACAGTCATAAGTCTAAATTATATACTAAGAGAATAGCATTCTTTATATTTTCCTATGTATATAGAGGTTGTTAGATGGATTCTTAAATGTATTAATACTTATAGGAGGTCCTATCTATAGTTATTTCTTTTATTATTTGCAATCTTAAATTTTGTAGGAGTACTTCTGTTATTGTTGGATCTTGTTTATGTAATAAAAAAATGATGCTAACTTTAAAAAAATAATAATCTTTATCTACACAAAGAAATCCAGAGGTTGGTAATCCAGAGGAAGTATGGTATTACTCCCTATCTGCAGGCTCTCTCTTTGTGCTCCTCTTGTGTATTTGCCTTCATCCTCAAGGTTGCTTCATGGTCCAAGATGACCTCTAGAGCTCCAGCCATCAGACACAGCTTCCCCATCAACAAAGGAAGGAAGCTGGAGGGAACAAAATTGCAGGGATCTCAGCTCTGTCAGCTTCCCTGTATGTAGCCATCCCAGGAGTTCACAAAAGCCTTTGCTCAAATCACATTGTATCAAACATTTTCACTTGGTCATATCTGCCCACAAGGGAGGCTGAAGAATGAAGTCTTTAAAGTGAAGTGCAGAAAACTGAGTTTCTACTAATAAGAAATAAGGAGCAAATGCCATTGTTTTAGAGTTTTACTTTTGCATATGGTGAAATTCTAGTAGTTGTGCAGTTGTTCCTAGTGTGTGCTAACCATGTGTATCTTTCTCTTCCTCTTATATCACCAGGCCTCCGGAACCTGTTTACAGCACTGTGAACAAACTGTGTGATAAGCCTGCTTCTCCCAGGCACTATTCCCCTGTTGAGTGTGACAAAAGCTTCCTCCTCTCATCTCCCTACCCCCACTACCACCTAGGCCTGCTCCCTGACTCTGAGATGACCAGGTACTGCATGCGCTTGCTGCCTCATCTTCTCCAACTGCACGTGCTTCCAAGGGTGAAGGGGTGGAAGCCACCTCTGCTCACTTCAGTGACACAAAACCTCTTCCCTGAGCTGGAGAGATGTTCTGTGCCCTTGTTGCGATGGCAGAAATTAAGAACATTGCCCTTTTTTTTCATGTTGTGATCACGGACACTAAGATCACATGATGCTTCACATGTTCTTGGTCCCCGTACCTTTTAATATGATATTAATTATATTTTTCCTTAACTTTGGAACTAATTAGTGCCATTTCCCTCATACAGAAGAATGAAGGAGAAAGAACACGTATTGAGTTTTTCTGAATAATATTTAATAAGTGCTTATTATGTTCCAGGCATGAAACGGACTAAATTAATGAAAATATTAAATTAATATCATCATTTGGCTCTTTGAGGTATTAAGTAAGCTGCCCCAAACTACATAATTAATTGGTTATATTTGAACCAGAACATAATGTTTACATAGTATTATCTAAGTGTATATGTATATACACATATACATACATATGTATACTCTTCTTTAATTACTCCCATCTTATATAAATAAACAGAGGTTCAGAAAGGTAACATCATTGCCCTCAGTACCACCTTGCCAATAAATGTGAAATCCAGATTAGACCTTAGAATGAATTTGTCTTTCCACAACAACTTTATAAGCAAATCAGTATAAGTCTAAAATTTGAAGATAATGCTGTGTTAATATTCTAAAGCATATGTATGATAAATAAATAAAACAAAACTTCCATGTTCACAGAGTAACCAAAGTCAGAGAGAAAGGAGAGGAAATAAAATAGAATTCAGTGTTCCATATTGTGATGTTCCCACACACACTGGGGTGTTTATATAATTGTGTTTTCAGACAGAGTATCTTCATAATGTTGCCCGGGTTGAGCAAATATAGAATTTTGAATGACTTAAAGTGAAAATGGATATATCAAGAAGGTTTCCTTAGGATATCATCTTTATTTTTTGACATTTTCAAAGAATAAATTTAGAATTCAATTAACTATCTCTCTAGGGGAGTTAAATAGCAAATATAATTGAGAAAATATATTTAGCAAAAATAATTGAGAAAATATATTTTTGACTATGTAATCAGTTGGGGCATTTTTATTAATTTGCAACCATTAAAGCCTAAAAGTTTTTCAGAATACTTTATAAATATTAATTAAATGAAAATACTGTCTTTTAACAAATCATAAAAACTATTTTTTTGAGACAGAGTTTCACTCTTCACCCTAAGTAGAGTGCCTTGGCATCATCATAGCTCACAGTAGCCTCAAACTCTTGGGCTCAAGCAGTCCTCTTGCCTCAGCCTCCCCTGTAACTGTGGCTATAGGCACCGCCCACTATGTCTGGCTAACTTTTTCCATTTTTAGTAGAGATGAGATCTCTTTGTTACTCAGACTGGTCTCAAACTCCTGAGCTCAGGTGATCCTCGGGCCTCAGACTTCTAAAGTGCTAGGATTACAAATGTGAGTCTTATGAATTATTTCCTTTAATTCCCACAATTACCTTATGAGGTACACGTGATCATTCTCTTTGTTTTACAAATGAGGAAACTGATACTTGAGAAGATGCCTCACTTGCCCAAGTTCATCCACTAGTAAGTAGCAGAGTGAGACTCAAACCCAGGTGATGATGGTGGACCTGGCAGACCATTATCCCCCACATCTGCATAGATGTGATGGCAGAGACATTTCTGCTCACTGAAAAAATTGTCCAGCCATTTCTCCTTTCCTACCCTTTGCCTATCTTTATCCAGACTTTTTTCTCATCTCCTTCCTCTGCTTCTGGGTCAGTAATAGTTACACGGGTTTCTTTTTACCTCACTGGGGATTTGGCAGCATCCTTCTGGAAAAACTCACCAGTAAGTAGCTGATCGCGTCTACCTTCTATGTGAACACAACAGATATTACACTGTTCAGTTTCCTTCTGTAGTCTGCATTATGGAAACCACAGGGTTTCTTTTTTTTCTTTTTGAAATTAATATATATATACATTATATAATATTGAGTATGTATTTTTCAAATTATGCACCCTCAGCAACTCCCTATATATCATCCGTTTCTTGGAAATTCTATTTTCTATTTATTCTAACTTGCCCCTGTCTTTTGTCTCCTTATTTTATTTCTTTTTCCCATTGTCTTATCTTGTTCTTTATCTTATCTTTCTCAAAAAAATTCATATACACATAAACACGTATCCACCATTTCAGCGGCCTTGTCAGCAGTTCTCTGATTCTGAAAATCTTAATTTCCTCTCAGCTTGCTCCTCCTCCACCCTTCTCCATCTTGGTAAATGGCACATACACTACGCCATTGCTCAAGCCAAAATGTCAAGAGTCATCCTTACTACCTTGTTCTTTCTTACATCTACCATTCAGTCCATCTTCAAATCCTATTGATTGTACCTCATATATCTCAAATCCATTCATGGCCCTTATTTCTAGTTCCACTACTTTTATCCAAGCCCCCATCATCTCACACCCATAATAGCCTCCTAACTGGTCTCACTATTTCCACTATTGTCCTCCCTTCTCAGTGCAGCCTAAATGATCTGCTAAAAATACAGATCAGATCTTTTCTCCTTTTGTATTAGCAAAAAATGCAAAGTCTTTAACAGCATCTAGGCTCTGCATGATCTAGCCTCTGCCTGCCTCTTAAAGTTTCCATTTCACCTGTTCCCTGGCTGACCACATTATTCATATTAGCCTTCTTTTTATTCATAAAATGTACCAAATCTCTTCTGGTCTCAAGTGCATCACACATGCTTTTCCTTAGAACTGAAAAGCTCTTCTTACACTTTGCCTGATTAACTTCTGGTCATCGTAGATCCAAGTTTAAATGGTGCCTTATTAGGTACCCTATTATATATGTATATTCTCACTCATTTTTCTCCATAAGACTCAAACAATTTACAAATGTATATTGGATAATTTTCAAGCTAAATGCCTGTATTACACTCTATAAGCTCAGTGAGGGGAATTGTTTTTATTTTGTGTGCTATTATATCCATAACACTTAGCACAGTGCCTGGCCCTGTAGGAGCTCAGAATTTTTGAATGAATAAATAAACATAGAGATGAGATCAGCAGACAAGACAATGAAACTGGTACCTGTTTCAGGAATAAGTCATAGCTCAAGTTGTGCTTTACCCAGTTCTTAGAAAGTACATAAAATTACTCCATGAATGAATGAAACATGCATAGAAACAAGTAACAATAACTAGAATTCAATGTGTTACAAAATCACTTTAAACCATTTTTATGATTATTGTCTCCATTTTAGAGTCAGTGGGTAACAATTCTTTATGAAGACTAAGTAGTTTGTGTCAGACATTATTTATTTCCTCTCCAATAGAAAATACCTCTCCAAGTCAATAATTTGGGGAAAAGAATTCTGGTTCCATTTATAACACCATCATTGTGTCCTTGCATACCTCAAAGAATCGCAAAAGTAGACGAGAATTTAGAATTAGACAGATGCTATCCAACTCTAGTAATGTTGAGAAACACAACCCACTTTTTTCAGGGTCCATGTTTTATTTTTACTGATGGTAAAATAAGAATGTTTGTGATCTTCTACCCTAAAAGGGACATTACGAGAATATATCTATCAATCCATTCAACCAAGATTTATCAACCACCAACAAAGTACAAGATACTATATTAAGATAACTTTTCCCAAAGGTTTTCCTTCTCTTTCCAAAAAAATAAGATAACCAAAAATGTTGAATAAATCCTTTTTTTTAAGGTGTAGTTGTGACGATATATAATTTTTCAGGATTTTTGAAAATTTTCCACAGTTTATTCTAGAAGTATGCATATACTAATACACCAATTAGAGCCTCAGATTAGGATATGAAGTAGCTCTAGGAAAGTTAGCATGTAAAGCCACCCTTACATTTATATCAGTTTAAATCTTAATCAGCATTCAGAAAAACAGAGGTAAGTTGTCAAAAGCAATCATATTCAGTCTTCTATACTTCCTGAACCTCCGTGGGAATACCCAAGTTCTTTGTTCTTCAAATTAATAGGAAACATCCAAGGATAAATTAATTGTACACACAATTACTTTGTTGAGATCATTTAAAAGAAAACAGAAATTATAAGTTTTCTTTAGGAAAGCATTTTAAATTACTTGGCACAGAACCTAATGCTGCAGATTATGTTTAGAGCAATTGAGTTTTTAGAGCTTATAAAAGCCAGAAATGGGCAGATCCTGAAATCAAACTTAAATTTGAAGCTCTATGAAAAGCAAATGGGATTGCTATGGGAATCTTGCTTATCTAGTAGTACACTTCTTTTTCTTTAAAAAAATTAGTTTTTAATGTTGCAATTGTTTTCACTACTTTGGGAGAATAAGTTATTCATCTTCTGATATTTCTAGGGAAAGGGGAATAGTATTCTTGGCTATTTTCTCAACACGAATGTCATATTTTCATTTGCCCTTTTACATGGATGGTTCTAATTATTGTTATTTTGCAGTCAAAAGCAGAGACTGAGATAAACCAGATGAAGGCTAATTAAAATGTGTTGGCAGAGATAGGAAATGAAATCTGATTCACTATATGATCACAAAACAATTTTGTTAATACTTGTTAAAGAGATGAAATATGGGACTTCATCTAAGTACCAGGCATTGTCCTGGATGCCAGGGATCAAAGGTAAATAAAAATGGTCTCTTCCCTTCCGCAGCTCATAGACATAATAAATAGAGAATTACTTACTGTGCCATAAATACCTGCTAAAGTATCTGCTAAAAGGCCTTAGTTTCTCTAATATACCTAGTTTCTATCTATTAAACAAAAACAAAAAAAATAGATAAATTTAACAGCTTCTTTGAGCAAAGAGCAATTCATGAACCAGACATCACTTAAAACCAAAAGAGGTTTAGAGAGCTCTGCAGTGTAAGCTTTTAAAGGCTGAACATAGAAGCAAAGTAGAAAAATCCCCTGACTGGCTAAAGCCCAGCATCTACCTTATTTGGGCATAATGTGATAAGACATTTGCCTTATTTGAATATGCTGTGATGAACCATTTGCCTTACTTGGGCATAATCTGATGAGTCAGTGGCATGCAATTGGCTGAAACTTGGCTGCTTGTCGTTGTATAAAACACTGCTGTATTTCATACTCCTAGGTTAGGTTTTGGTTTGTTTATGTACAAGTTAGATTGCAGTTCACAAGGAGGAAAGTATGGAGACAGCCTGAAGCTAATGGCCTCCTGCTTATTTAATTTAACATAACTAAAATTAGACTAGTATAAGAGTTAGTGGTGGAAGCAAGCATGATCTTAAACTGTGCTTTCTGCATAGATGTGAATATACACACAGTTATTTTCCCAACCTCATCTTGATTCACCAGTTCCTAATCATTTTTATAAGGAGCATTATCTATGGAAAAATGTAACCTCATTTTCTCATAGATCAATCTGCTAGTCTAACTTCTCACAATTCTCTGCTGAAGTTGAAGAATCCATTTATAATTCTCTGTCTTTATACAAATCATAATGTTGGCAGACTCAACACAGTTAGTTTTAGGACACAGAGCAAGTTCTTTATCTCTTAAGACCTAAATCATATGCCAAAGTTGTAGTGAGCCCCTAACTAGGTACCTCGGGCTGAGTTAAGAATGAATTCATATTAAAAGATTGTTATAAAAAACTATTTCCATTCATAGCCAAATGTTGAGTCCAATGAATTGTGAATGGAGATAAGTGGTAGGGTGGTTGGCAGTATGAAGAAGGCTGAGCAAGCTTGCCTGTATTCATATAGAGATAAAAATATTTTAGAATATTGTAGAATTTTATTTTAATTAAGAGATCAAAATTTATCTCTTAAAGGACAGAAATAAATCTTCCATTTCAACCCTTTAATTCAGTTATGTTAGACCTTCAGCTTATGTGAACTTTAAAGGATCCCTTAAATGGGTTTTTAAATCAACAGATATGTTTGTTCAATTTTAATATTAAAAGTATGTTTGGTAAGCTTTCTCTCCTTGAAAATTAACAGAAAATTTATCTGGGAGTTTATTGATTTAACTGTTCCAAAACCTGAATATTCAAAACCAAGTATGAATGTCAGCCCTAATCTGTAATAGAAGTGTATGTGAGTCTCTGGAGAGCAGAGGATGAATCTCCTAACATTACTTCTTCTTTACTTGGAATTATCAGGAACATACTAGGCTTATCAGTAGGATTAATGAAGAAATGTATTCCAAGTAAATGAAATAGCACAGTGGGAGGTGCCTGTGGCTCAGTGTGTAGGGCACCACCCCCATATACCAAGGGTGGCGGGTTCTAACCTGGCCCCAGGCCAAACTGCAATAAAAAATACCTGGGCATTGTGGTGGGAGACTATGGTCCTGCCTACTTGGGAGGTTGAGGCAGGAGAATTGCCTAGGCCCAGGAGTTGGAGGTTGCTGTGAGCTGTGTGATGCCATGGCACTCTACCAAGGGCAATAGAGTGAGACTCTGTCTCTACAAAAAGAAAAAAAAAGAAATAGCATAGAGTTAATTCTTATGGTATATAAAACTACAGTGTACTCTGGGGCTAACAGTGTTATGTGTGACTAGGGGTTATTGGGCAGGTGTCAAGGGTGGAGATAGAGGACACTGAAGATGATGGTCAAGCTAAAGATTTTGAACTTTTGGGCGGCGCCTGTGGCTCAGTGAGTAGGGCGCTGGCCCCATATGCCAGAGGTGGCGGGTTCATACCCAGCCCCGGCCAAAAACTGCAAAAAAAAAAAAAGATTTTGAACTTTTTCTTATAACCAGTGGGGAGCTGTATAAGAGTTTTAAAGCTGAGCAAAGATGCAACTTCTGTGTGTTTTTAGAAAGATCACTCTGTCAGCTGTGTGGAAAGAGTTTGAACACAGGAAGACTAGTTAGTAGCTATCATAGAGGAGGGTTGAAATGTTGCAATAAACTGAGACTATGAGATAAAGAGATACAAATGGATTCAGAATTATTTATCAAATAGAACAAGTGGTAGCTGATTCAGGAGAAGAATTTTCTAGGTTGGAATGTTCACCTAGATGGTGATTCATTGCCTCTAATGAAAGAGTGAGCACTCTTGTCCATAGAAAAAACCCTTAAACATAAAACAGTTAAGACAATGGAAGGGAGGGGAGGCAAAATATACCAGGTCTCTTATCTGAGGTGGTAGTAATGTCACGTCGTAGAAAAGCCAATGATTGGCTTCTAGGTTTGAAGCCTTCCTTTTGGCCATACTAACTGCGTGAATTTTAGCTAAAGACTTTACTTCCCTCGGAGCCTCAATTCACTCACCAGAATGACAACAATAATCACATCTGCGCTGTTCCCCTCATAGGACTGTTGTGATGAACAAGGGACATAAAGCAAATGAATTTCCATCTAGGCACAAATCCACATTACTCTCTATTAAGTGTTCCCATGTGTTTATTCTATTCAAAAACTTGAACTCATATATATTTACTTTTATTGCTATCACAAATCAGGCAGAAAATATTTATCATCACAGGTAAATCCTCTGAGGCTGTAAGAAAGCTGTTGAAGCTAAGTCCTTCTATCATTTTTAACAGCCAACCTACTTGGCTAAGTCATGTATTTTCCCTCTTATTATAACATTTTTTTAATAATTTTATCAAATCATAATTGTGGACATTAATGCAATCATGGGGCACAATGTGCTGACTTCATATACAATCTGAAATATTTTGGTCGAACTGTTAAACATAGCCTTCATGACATTTTCTTAATCACTATATGAAGACATTGATAGTCTACATTTAAGTTTCACCAGTTTCACCCTTCTAAGATGCACCGTAGGTGTGATCCCACCAATTGCCCTCCCTCCACCCATCCTCCCCTCTCCCCTCCCCTCCCTTGTGGGGCCAACTTCTTGACCTCTAATCCTTAACACTCCAAAAAGGCAATTGAATTTAAGC
>CAUYRH010073854.1:0-28761 GCA_963574655.1 Perodicticus potto
GTGGATGCGTTTTTTGCCTGGTATTGGTGAGGCTTTGGTTATATTTTTTTTTTGCTGTGAGTTTTTTCGACATTATAATGATGGCGAAATTTTGTTAATCCTTAAAAAAAAAAAAAAAAAAAAAAAAAAAAAAAAAGGGTACACTAAAAAAAGAGCCTACTATATTTTAAAAACCATTAGAAAGATAATTTCATCTGCGAAAATATGGACTTGTTCCAAGCACAGTATTTCCTCTTAGCTTACCCTACAATATATGCTATATATCAAGACAATAAGACATCACATTTTCTATAAGCAGATTATTATTGATAAAGATGAGCTTTCCTTAGTTCTGGGAAACATTAGAGGCTGTTTCACCACACAGCTGCACTTTATAAATAAGAAAAAGTATTTAATAGGGTAATTCACCAGTTAAAAGATCACAAAATCCTTCAAAGGCCACTAGTTTTATTTTATAAATGTAAAATAGATGTCTGAACCTTGTCGTTTATACTTACCAGGATCAAATGCCATAATCACATAGCTTTGACTTCTGATATGAAATTCTGAATATATTGTCCTATCATTGATAGCCTGAGAATCTCCTCCCACAATGCTATTTGGTTCAATGTATACCTTCTGATGACTTAGCATTATTGCTCATGTTGAGCTGAAAGGTGGGCTATCTTGTTGAAATACTCTGTAAATGATAGGCAAAGATCAGGTTAAATCAAGTTGTACTTGATGTGACTGATATCTCAGATCAGTCACAAACCAGTGGGGGGAATCAGAGACAACTGAAAACCAATTGTCCCTGACCCCTTACCATTGGTATGGAACTTAAATGAAGAATAGATATTAATAAATGAAGTCAAGTGAAACAATTTCTCTACCTTTTTCATTTTTTGCATGCCAGTATTAAAAATGGTGCAAAGTGATTTAATTGCCTTAAAACCTTCAAAGATTCTAGAAAATTCTTACTTATATCTGGACCTCATTTTAAAAAGTACTGTTCTCCCCAGAGCTGTATAGGGATAGATTGTTATTATCAGAGTCCAAAACTAGGAGAAGTTAAAGAATAGTCCATCAGCAAAATTGAAAGGAATCATTGTATGTATGGATTATATTTTTTTCTGGAGTGAATATATTGACACTTACTACCTTCTACAATATAAAGACTTAAGAGCTACAAGACTAAGACAGTAAGAAAATAGTGCATTTCTTGGCAAAAATATGCAATTAGTAAAGTGCCAGTTTACAAACTGTGAAAAGATAACACATATATTATTTTTTCAAATAATAACTTTCTGTAACTTTACAAACTTATAGTCAGCACTTCCCAAAACCCCAGGGATAGCGCACAATATCATGCTATCAAGATCACAAATGAAAATAATGCTCTGGCTCAAAGACCTAATACCTTACATAAAGCATTCCCTTCAAGTAATAGGGACTGATTTTATCTGTCGATATGATGATCAGAATACTACACAAGTCTGTGTTTCTATTTCAGTGTTTAAGAAGAGAGTATTAAAACCGTTTAAAAACAGAAATGAAACATTTAATACATAAAATTGTGTTTGGGCAGTACCTGTCTTCAATAACTGAATTTAAACAGTAGAAAACCAAATAACAAATAAAGAATGGCTGAGAATTGCCTGCCACTGGAAGAATTAGAAGTAAATGCTGAAGGAAAAATGATTTGTGTCAAGGTACTGATCCATGCTGCCTCACAGAGAGGCCATGGACTAAACAGCACGCAGTCAAGTTTCCAGAAAAAAAAAAAAATTATCCTAATCTTGCAGTCTTCACCCCTGTGTGGCCAAAGTTGCTTTGGAAATGACACGGAGAGATTGCGCAATATGAATCCCTGTCAGAGAGCTGTGGTGATAATATTCCGGGTCAAGCCAGCACACTCAATATGCGTCCTATCAAAATGGCACAGTGGCTATATAGAGCCAAAGAAAACTGAAAGCTGGAGTTGTGATGCTCAAAGCACTGCAGATGAATAAACAATTCACTTTGTTCTTTTTGTTTTCCGGAGTAAAGTGGAGTTAGGTCTCAGAGAGCCTAGCAAGAGCCCATACCCAGGAATGATGAGGAAGAAAAAAATGAAAGGGAAGGAGCAGAATCAAATAATAAGCCAGAGAGATTTTGCCAGAGAGTCAATGAGGGAGGACAAGTAGAAATATATGATACTTTCCTAGTCTTGCCATCAGCAGCAGCAATAATCCCAACAGTCCCCCACGTTTGTGTTAAAGCTTCAAAGGAGGATACTAAATCCATTTACAAGTTTTACCATAGCTTTGTCAGTAAAAACAAACCATAGGACCTTTCCTTTCTTTTTGATTGTTTTTTGGCTGGAGCCAGGTTTGAACCTGCCACCTCTGGTATATGGGGCAGGCACCTACCCCTTGAGCCACAGGCGCCACAGGGCCTTTTCTTTTTTCTTTCTTTTTTTTGCAGTTTTTAGACGGGGCTGGGTTTGAACCCGCCACCTCCAGCATATAGTGCTGGCACCCTACTCCTTTGAGCCACAGGCGCCGCCACCTTAGGGCCTTTTCTCACACAGTTTGTTTGAGTAAGGAAATTTAGCAATAGTATATTAAGAATTTTTTAAAAATCTATAATGCTAGAACATTCTGTGGGTTTGAAGAATCCACTCAGTGCCTACATATTCTGCAAAAAAAAGAGGGTATTAAAGTTTAGCTTGTCTCTGTACTTGATAAATCAGTGCCAGATTAGAATGCATGCGATGATTCTGTTTTGTTTCTACCAAATGATGAGCTAAATATTTGTTAAGATCTTCTCTTCCACAAAATCTATTAGGATTACTTTCTGCTACATTTGATTATGTTGGTGCTCATAATCACTCTACAAATCAGTAAAGAATCCTGAGCTGCTGGGCTCAGAAAAAGCATATTTGGTTTTCATCCTAGATAGACTGCCCACTTAGCTCATCTCCTTTTGCTGCAATCTATCCTGCAGTGGGGAAAATGGTGAAATTGTAAAAAGAAACTATGTTTGATTTTCGTCCTTCAATTTTTACACAGTCAATTTTTTGTTCAAAAGTGATGTTCAGAGTTTGTTCGCAAGGGATGTCAAATTGTCAGAAATATCTTTCTGCAGGTTTCCTTTACATAGGAGTTTGCTTTGTCTAGGAAGTTCTCTTTGGTGTCAACATAACACTTTTGATGTATGTGATAGCTATTGTTGGTTTCCCCACTTTTGACCAAGAATACCGTGTTTGCTGCATGCAGCATTCAGAAAATTGTGTATGATATTTTTTACATATTATGTTTTATATGTTCCTTTGCACTTTATCTTGTTTGAATTTATTAGCATATGTTCATTTCTACTTTTGTATTTTCCCTCACTTTTGCTTAATGTATGTTTTTTTTTTTTTACAAAGATGGCATATTCTATTAAATTAACTGAGGGCAGAGGATTTACTCCTGCAAAACCTCAAAATTAGAGATTAATTTATTCATTCAGGTTTTATTGGATTTTGTGCTATACACACTACTAGACACTAGAAATAATAAAAATATAAAATAAAATAAGGCACTGGACCTGTCTGATGGAGGTCTTGTTCTAGTATAACTACAAAAGTAATGTTGACTGAATTTCTTTCTGGTCCTTGGTCTCAGGGGATTTGAAAAATGAACCCAAGGACCACAGGATTTATTAGACAGAAAGGAATACAGAGGAATAAAAATCACCAGAGCTTCTGGCAGAGAGAAAGACCCAAGTGGGAAGTCCAGGAGTTGGTCTCTTGTCTAGGGGTATATGGTCTTGAGAATTCCATTTGGCCAGGACTTGGTAGATGGAAGAAACCTTTTCAATGTTGACGAGATTAGCAAATGAATGCAATCCCTCCAGCTCCAGGCAAAGCAGCAGGGCATCCACTTCAGAAGAGGCCCAGCCTAGGAAACTTACATGAAATTCCTGGGGCCTAGGAAACTGGGGTTCCAGTCCAGCCCTGAATGGGGAGGAAGGGACCCTGTATCAGTAAGTGATAGGTGCTACAATAAGTGGCAATGACAGATCTAATTCTGCTAGAGGACAGAGGAGACAGGGAGAGGCTTCACAAAGTAGTTCTACATTATTTAAACTGAGTCTTGTAAGAAGGGTACTATCTCCCAAGAAAGATAAGAGGGAGCAAACACAGCAGCAAGGAACACAGCCACTTGAGAGAATTAGTCGAACAGTGGTTCCCCTTGGTGCATGATAGAGTGAACTAATTAACTAAGGAGAGTTAAAAATAAATGCTAATGGCCAGACACTGTGGCTCATAATCCTAGCTTATAAGGCCAGCCTGAGCAGGAACAGGATCCCGTTATCTACAAAAAATAGAAAAATTAACCAGGCCCAGGAGCACCAGAGCTGAGGCAGGAGGATCACTCAAGTTTGAGGCTGCAGCCCAACGCAGGTGACATAGCCCCTCTCTCAATAGTACCCTCCCAAAATACTGATTTCTTGAGCTAAGAGGAATAAAAATAATTATAAAACACTCCCTGGTTATTCTAATCTGTACCAGAGTGAAAAATGACTGCTTTACATAATTAGGGGACACTGAACGGCTTCAAGCAGAATAATGAATGAAAACTTAAAGAAACAAAAATGATTTGGGTTTAGAATGAAGAAGTGAAAGATGGAAGACAGAAATGCCTTTAGTAAAATATGAAGATAGCAATCCACAACTGTTGTTAATCTAAACCAAGGTTTTCACTTGTACCAAGAAAAATGGTATGAAAATAAAAAAGATAGTAATAAATTTCCTATAATGCTGAATTTATTCTACATATAGGATTATTCTCTATTCTGACATAACATCCTTCTGTTTTTGTGCTCTTTACTTTATAAAATAATGGCGAATATAGATGTTGCTCATTAAATCATTCTTCGATGGCTTTACCAGGAAAAAATAACAATTGTGTTTTTCACAAACAAATGGGGGTTACAAGTTTTCTACTCTTTTCTTCCATTTGCTTTTACTTTCACAATTGTGTTGTGTGTGTGTGTTTTGAGACAGAGTCTCACTATGTGGCCCTGGGTAGAGTGTTGTGGCGTCACAGCTAACAGCAACCTCAAACTCTTGGACTTAAGTGATTCTCTTGCCTCAGCCTCCCAAATAGCTGGGACGACAGGCGCCCACCACAACGCCGGGCTATTTTTTGGTTGTAGTTGTCATTGTTGTTAGGCAGGCCTGGGCTGGATTCGAACCTGCCAGCTCCTGTGTATGTGGCTGGCGCCCTAGCCACTGAGCGACAGGCGCCAAGCCCACAAGTGAGTTTTTATTTTTTATTTTTATTTATTTATTTATTTATTTATTTATTTATTTTTTGAGACAGAGCCTCAAGCTGTCACCCTGGGTAGAGTGCTGTGGCATCACAGCTCACAGTAACCTCCAATTTCTGGGCTCAAGCAAGTCTCCTGCCTCCAACTCCCAAGTAGCTGGGACTACAGGCTCCCACCACAACGCCCGGCCATTTTTTGGTTGCAGCCGTCATTGTTGTTTGGCGGGCCCGGGCTGGATTTGAACCAGCCAGCTCAGGTGTATGTGGCTGGCACCTTAGCTGCTTGAGCCACAGGTGCCAAGCCCACAATTGAGTTTGTAAATGTATACAGTCAAGTGTATAAGATGCAAATAGTAAATGTACAACTCAATTTTTACATTCATGTATACCTGTGTACCTACCACCCACATCACAATACAGAATGTCTACACTCCAATAAATTTCCTGGTGCCCATTCTATTTAATTTCCACCCCTCCACCATTGGCAACCTCTGTTGATTTATAGCATCATACACTAGTTTTGCCTATTTATCTACGGAGGTTAAATGGAATCATATGCTATTATGTCTGACTTCTCTCAGTCAGCATGTTTCCAAAATTCATCCTTTTTCTTGTATAAGTTTCAGCCAATTTTTTCCTTTTTTATTGTTCTGTATTCTTTCAACATATGATTTTAGCACAGTTTGTTTACCTCTTCCCCTGCTGATGAACATTTGAGTTATTTCTATTAACAGTTTGGGTTATTATGAATAGGAAAGAGCACTATATTCCTTATTTTATAAACCTTTTTCTGGACATATGAACTTACTTCTCTTGATTGTATTTGTGGAAGCAGAATGTCTGGGTCATAGGATAAGCATATATTCAACTTATCCTAATATATGCTTCTGTAATATATTTAACATATATTAAGAAGATGCCAAATGGTATCAACTAAATTTATTCAGAGTGGCTGCATAAAATTACATTTCTACCAATACTATATGAAAGCTCCAGTTGCTCTCCATTCTTGCCAACATTTTAACCATTTTGATGTGTGTGTAGTGATATCTCATTGTGGGATTTTTCTGTGTGTTTTGAGTCATTTAAATGAAATTACTGCTTTTCAATGTCTGTTTTATCTATTTGATCAGTGGACTAACGTAAGGTTCAGTGTCTTACAGGTACCTATCGTTATATATTTTGGTGACTTTTTAATAATTGGACTGTAATTCACATGCTAGATTAAAGTGTAATTCTGTAATTTTTGAATATTCATAAACTTGTGCAGCTATCAATCCTACGTAATTCCAGAATATTTCCCTAACTGCAAAAAGCAACCTCATGTTTCTTTAATCAGCAAGTACTCCCTGCCGGCCCCCCAGCTTCTGATAACCATTAATCTACTACTTTCTGTCTCTATGGACTTTACTATTCTGGACATTTGTGTCTGGCTCCTTTAAGGCGACATAGTGTTTTCATCCTTTCATCACAAAGGTTCATCCATGTTGTAGTATCTATCAATACTTCTTTCCTTCTATGGCTGAATAATATCCCACTGAGTGAACATACCACATTTTGATTATCCATCCATCTATTGATAGGCATTTATGTGGTTTCAGCTTTTTCGCTGTTTTGGATATTCTTTCATCTATGAGTTTATGTGTGCACATATTTTCTATTTTCTTGAATATGTATCTAGAAGAAATTGCTAAATTGTTTTCTAAAGAGACTGCTTGTATGTACCAGTTTACATTCCCACCAGAAGTATATTAAGATTCCCATTTCTCCAAATATTTTCCCACACCTATTCCTGTCTGTCTAATTATAGCCATCCTAGTGGATAAGTAGCTATCTCGTCGTTTTGCTTTGCATTTTCTTGACAGCTAATGATGTTGAGCATCTTTACATGTGATTATCAACCATTTGTATATTTTCTTTGCAAAAATGTTTTATTCAAATTCATTGTTCATTTTAAAATTTGTTTTCTCCAGGAGGCGCCTGTGGCTCAAAAGAGTAGGGTTCCAGCCCCATATACCGGAGGTAGAGGGTTCAAACCCAGCCCCAGCCAAAAAAAAAAAAAAAAAAAAAATTGTTTTCTCCTAAATGATTTCTATGAGTTTCATTATATTCTAGGCACAAATACTGATACAAAGATATTCTTAATTTAATGATATCAATTTCTGCTGGGCAGAGTGGCTCATGCCTATAATCTCAGCACTCTGGGGGACTGAGGTAGGTAGATCACCTGAGCTCAGTGTTGGAAACCAGCCTAACCAAGAGTGAAACTAGTTCTCTACTAAAAACAGAAAAACTAGCTGGTTCTGGTGGTGCATGTCTATAGTCCCAGCTACTCGGAAGGCTGAGGCAAGAGGATCACTTGACTCCTACAGTTTGAGTTTGCTGTTAGTTATAATGCCATAGCACTCTACCCAAGGCAACAAATTGAGGGGAAAAATAAAAAAAAAAAAATCAATTTTTTAATTTAATCATGTATGATTTTGTTTTATGGTTATCTTTTTTCTTTATAAAATAATAAAAAAAACCTTACCAGTCCATAGTCATAAAGGCATATTCCAATGATTTCTTCTATAACAGAGTTTGAAAAACCTGGTCTGGGCAGTGCCTGTGGCTCAAAGGAGTAGGGTACGGCCCCATATGCTGAAGGTGGAGACTTCAAACCCACCCTCAGCCAAAAAAAAAAAAAAACTGGTCTGTAAAGTTATACAGAGTGAATATATGTATAAAGCTTTGCAGGCCATACAATCTCTGTCATAATTACTCCACTTTTATTGTAGTATGAAGGCAATCATAAATAATACATAAATGAATGAGTTGGCTGCATTCCATTAAAACTTTACTTACAAAAAGAGGCAGCAGAGGGCGGCACCTGTGGCTCATCGAGTAGGGCGCCGGCCCCATATACTGAAGGTGGTGGGTTCAAACCCAGCCTCAGCTGAACTGGAAAATAGAGAAATAGCCGGGTGCTGTGGCAGGTGCCTATAGTCGCAGCTACTCGGGAGGCTGAGGCAAGAGAATCGCCTAAGCCCAGGAGTTGGAGGTTGCTGTGAGCTGTGTGATGCCACGGCACTCTACCGAGGGCAATAAAGTGAGACTCTGTCTCTACCAAAAAAAAAAAAAAGGCAGCAGGCTGGATTTGGCCTATGGGTTATAGTTAGTCAACTTGTGCTTTAAAATTTCTATTATTTTTCACTTTTAGGTCTATGGTACATTATCTCAATTTGATTTTTGTGCATGATTTAAATAGGAAATCAAGGTCCATTTTCTTCCATATAACTATTTAGTTACTCTGACAACATTAATCAAAAATATTTTTCTTTCTTTCTACCACTTAATTACAGTAGAATCTTAGGTATGAATCAAGTGTATCTATGTATGTAGGCCTATTCAAGACTCTTTAATGTACCATTGGTCTTTCTGTCAAGTCTTTCATCAATACCACACTGACTTACTACTCACTATGAATTTATAGTTAGTCTTTTTTTTTCCGAGACACAGTCTCAGTCTGTCACCCTCGGTAGAGTGCCCTGGTGTCACAGCAACCTCAAACTCTTGGGCTTAACCGATTCTCTTGCCTCAGCCTGCCAAGTAGCTGGGACTACAGGTGCCCACCACAACACCCCGCTATTTTTGTTGTTGTTGTTGCAGTTGTCATTGTTGTCAGCAGGCTGGCCCAGGTTCTGATCCACCTGCCTCGGTGTATGTGGCTGGTGCCCTAACCACTGAGGTATGGGTGCCGAGCCATACAGTAAGAGTTGAAGTTTAGGTGTATAAGTCCTCCAACTTAGTTTTTTCTCCTTCAAGATTGCATTGAGTATTCAATACTTTTGCAGTTCCATACAAATTTTATAATCAGTTTGTCAATTTACACACACACACACCCCTATAGGGATTTGATTGGGAATACATTTATACTCTATGGATCGATTTTGAGAGAACTGACATTGTAATACTATCATGCCTTTCAATCAATCCATAAACATGCTATGTTTTCCCATTTACTTAAACCTTTCAATGTCTCTCAGAAATGTTTTCTTGTTTTGTGTATAATGGTTTGTCACATCTTTCATTAGATTTATCCCTAAGTACTTGATGCTGCTTCTTGCTATCTCAAAAGGCATTTTTTAATTTTATTTGTAAAACTTATTAGTTTACAGTACTACAAGTGATCTTGATAGATTTACTAATTAAATATAATTCTTTTTGAACTTGTGCTTATCCCTCAAATTCAAAAGTCTTAAGACAAAAAAGGAGATAGTATAAAGAGTATGCTATACTTTCTCCTTTGGCTTCAGCTATCACCTATATTCTAAAAATTCCAATAGTTGAAGTTCAGGAAATAGCATAAAGAGATAATACAAGCACAAACTAAAATGATGGGTATGAAAGAGATTTAAGAACACAAGCATTTGGGAATCCAGGTTCTGCACCTGTAGCTCAGTGGCTAAGGTGCCAGCAACATACACCAGAGCTGGCGGGTTCAAAACCAGCCAGAACCTGCCAAACAACAATGACAACTAAAACCAAAAAATAGCCAGGCATTGTGGCGGGTGCCTGTAGTCCCAGCTACTTGATAGGCTGAGGCAAGAGAATGGCTTAAGCCCAAGAGTTTGAGGTGATCTGTGATGCCACTGAGCCCTACCAAGGGCAACATAGCTAGACTCTGTCTCAAAAAATATAAATAAATAAAAATAAAAAATAAAGGCTTGGTGGCGGTAGCAGGAGGCTGACAGGCTCAAACCCAGCTGGGCCAGGTAAACAACAAGACAACTACAACATAAAATAGCCAGGTGTTGTGGCGGGCATCTGTAGTCCTGGCTATTTGGGAGGCTGAGGCAAGAGAATTGCTTAAGCCCAAGAGTTTGAGATTGCTGTGAGCTGTGAGGCCAAAGCACTCTACCAAGGGCGACAAAGTGAAACTCTGTCTCAGAAAGAAAGAAAGAAAAAAGAAAGAAAGAAAGAAAGAAAGAAAGAAAGAAAGAAAGAAAGAAAGAAAGAAAGAAAGAAAGAAAAGAAAATATGGAATCTATGAAAATTAAAATTTTTATGATAGTACAAATGGAAGAGTAGAAAAAGTTTGTCAGCTTTCTGTCTTGGGTAAATAAATGTTTAATTTTGCAGTTTACCAAGATAGGAAACACAGAGAGAAGAAAATGCTTTGGATTTAAAAAGATAGACAGAGGGATTATATGTCTTTGAGTTGGCTGTAAGATGTCCAGGAGAAACTTTCCTTTAACAAATTAAAAATAGAAATTTGAACTCCAACTATTGGAATTTTTAGAATATAGGTGATAGCTGAAGCCAATGGAGAAATAGACAAAAACATAAGAGCAATGTGTAAGGTGAAAAAAGAGCTAAAGATTTCTGTACTGGAAAATGCCAATATTAAAGGAGCAGTGAAGGGAGAAAAGCCAAGAAAGGAGAACAAAAAGAAATACTCAAGAAAGAAAAACCAAGAAAGGGTAATCACAGAAACCAATGAAAGACTTCCATTAGCTACAGCATGTGCAGCAATGTCAAATGCTATAAAATGGTCAAGTGATAAAGGGATTGAAACTGAAATTACCAAGTGAGAAGTCGTTAATTACTTCTTTCAGAGATATTTGAGCAACATGATGGGAATGGAAAGCAGCTAGACGTGGGTTAAGTTGGAGGTTAGGAAATCAAAGACGACTGTGGAAAATATTGCTCATAAAGTCTTGCGTGCAAAGACAGGGAGAGAAGGCTCTAAACAAAGGGTAACATATTCAAAGAAAGGTATTCTGAAAGGGGAATATTTGATATTTATACCGCTAGTAGAAAGAACTAAAGAATAGAGAACACACATATAAGAAGGAATAATTAATGCAGCAATGTCTTGCAGTAGATGGGAGAGGGGATCTTATGCATAAAAACCGCTTGAATTAAACTAAACTTCCTTATATTGGAATAAAAAGATCCAATGCTTGGATGTTAGCAGACAGAAGTTTGATATAAGTTTATAGTTACTAGCTTATCTTCTCCCCCATGTAATCTTCTACATCTACTATTACTTCTTTTTTTTTTTTTTTTTTGAGACAGAATCTCACTTTCTCGCCCTTGGTAGAGTGTCATATGGTGTTATAGCTCACAGCAACCTCATACTCCTGGGCTTAAGTGATTCTCTTCCCTCAGCCTCACAAGTAGCTGGGACTACAGGGGCGCCGCACAACGCCCGGTCTCCCTCTGGCTGAGGCTGCTCTTTAATCTATGAGCTCAGGCAATCCACCCTCCTCGGCCTTCCAAATACTGGGATTACAGGCATAAGCCACCACATCAGCCTTGAATTACTTCTAAGTTTTCCTCAAATAGTTGAGAGAAAGTTTTCACATATAACACATAGTGCTATATGTACCTTGCAAGCCCTTAGAAAGGATTCATTCTATGGTGACATAACTTTAATTAATCAAGCTACAGATTTAAGCAATATGTGATGGCCTTTGTGGAGGAGAGAATTTTTATAAAGAACAGGCACTTAACTCTGTCACTTGCTACATAACCTACCTTCCAACTTCCCCTCTCTACCCACTCTAAATACAATTCCAAATAGAATCAAGTTACTCGTATAGCAATGTATACTCTGAAGATTTTTATTACAAGCATTTGGTTAAAGGGGAAAGCAAAATTTATAAAAGCAGTGTCAATTATTTGCATATAATACATTGAATATCAACAAATAAATAGATTTTAGTGGAATATGACAAGTAGTTAATAATATCAATAAGGATATTAAAGAAAAATCTCATAAGTACATGTTTATGATTTTTTTTTTTGGTAGAGACAGTTACACTTCATTGCCCTGGGTAGAGTGCCATAGCATCACACAGCTCACAGCAACCTCCAACTCCTGGGATTAGGCAATTCCCTTGCCTCACCCTCCTGAGTAGCTGAGACTACAGGTGCCCGCCACAACATCCAACTATTTTTTTATTTTAGGTTGGCCAAAGCCAAGTTCAAACCCGCCACCCTCGGTATATGGGGCCAGTGTACTGCCCATTGGACCACAGGTGCTGCCCAATACATGTTTATGATTATTCAAAGGAAATGGTGGGTCAGGCGTGGTGGGTTACACCTGTAATCTTAGCACTCTTGAGAAGTTGAGGCACGTGGATTGCTTGAGCTCAGGAGTTCAAGACCAGCCTGAGCAAGAGTGAGACCCCCATGTCTACTAAAAAAAGAGAAAAACTAGGCCAGGCGCAGTGGCACACGCCTGTAATCCTAGCACTTGAGAGACAGAGGCGGGCAGATCGTCTCAGTTCACAACTTCGAGACCAGCCTGAGCCAGAGACTTCATCTCTAAAAATAGCCAGGCGTTGTGGCAGGCCCTTGTAGTCCCAGCTACTTGGGAGGCTGAGGCAAGAGGATTGCTTGAGCCTAAGAGTTTGAGGTTGCCATGAGCTATGATGCCACAGATGCCATGGAAAGCACGGCACTCTACCTAAGGAGACAAAGTGAGACTCTGTCTCTAAATAAATAAATACAAGAAAAACTAGCCAGGTGTGGTGGCAGGTGCCTGTAGTCCCAGCTACTCAGGATGCTGAGGCAAGGGGATCACTTGAGCCCAAGAGTTTGAAGTTGCTGTGAGCTATGACACCATTGCACTCTATCCAGGGTGACAGTGAAACTCTGTCTCGGCAAGGGGGGGGAAGGAAACTTTGAAGGCAATAAATTGACATTGACACGTTTATATAATTACAACAGGAAATGAGCAGTCAAGATAATTTTTGAGATTCTTCCTCAATATGTACGTAATATTAAGGCATCATTTAAAAACTCAGATTCATTCCCTGAGCTGATCTCTACGGACAAGTAAGTGAATATTTCTAAACGTTTCCTTTTGCATTTATTACAACATGCAAAATACATAAGGTGATGAGTGGGAAGTTAATAAAAAGATGAGAGCCCGAGTTCCTAAATTAATTCATTAGTCTAATATTCAAGGAATATATTTTCCTTTCAATGCACACACATAATTCATATTAGCATGAGTGGGAGGAAGTTACACTTGCCTGGGAAGAATACAGCAATCAACATGCAGAAGACTGAGAGAACACTTTGTGAAGGATTTGCTATTCCACTCCTTATTGCAAAAGGGATGTGGGCATGATGCCAAACAGAAACATTTGAGTTTCCAAATGTTTCTTAATAGCTGCATGTTTTATACTGTAGGTAAACTATATAGAATATTTACTGCATTTTAGCCATAAAAAGAAAAGACAACTGAGATTCATTAAAGACCAATCATGTGCCATGAACTGTGCTAAGTCCCTGTCACATAGTGTTGTCACCCCAAAAAATGCTGTGAAGTCATCCCAAAACTCAGTGGCTTAAAACAATAATCAAACATTCACTCTCATGAGTCTGTGGGTCAGTTAGGTATTGAGATTTGCAGGGCACAGTGGTTCATATCTGTAATCCTACTACTTGGGAAGCCGAGGCGAGTGGATTGCCTCAGCTAGTGCGGTAGAAACCAGCCTGAGCCAGATGAGACCTCGTCTCTAAAATAGCCGGGTGTTGTGACAGGGCTCCTGTAGTTCCAGCAATTTGGGAGGCTGAGGCAAGAGAACAGCTTCAGCCCAAGAGTTTGAGGTTGCTGTGAGCCATGATGCCATGGAACTCTACCAAGGGTGATCAGGCGAGACTCTGTGCAAAAAACCCCGAAAATATTAAGACTAAGCACAGCTGTGCAGTTTCTCTTATCTCAAGCTAGTCTTGTTCATAGATCTAGAGCAGTGTTTTTCAACCTTTTCTTATATCATGGCACCCTTGAACCTATAGTTAAACCTCCACCTCACACTTACATTATGTTGATCAAAAAAGAAGAGTGAAGCTCAGCACCTGTAGGTCAGTGGTTAGGACACCAGCCAATGCACCAGGGCTAGAGGAATCGAATGCAGCCTGGACCTGCCAAACAACAATAACTACAACAACAAAAAAATAGCCAGGTATCACATCAACCTGATCATGGATGATGCCTGTAGTCCCAGCTACCTGAGAGGCTGAGGCAAGAGAATTGCTTAAGCCCCAGAGTTTGAGGTTACTATGACCTGTGACATCACGGCACCCTAACACAGGCGACATAGTAAGACTCTCTCTTAAAAAAAGGAGGGGGGGGAAGAATGTAATTACTGGGCTTTAAACTTTTTCTGAAAATTTGGTTACGGCGGCACTTATGGCTCAAGGAGTGGGATGCCAGCAGCATATTCCTAGGGTGGCAGGTTCAAACCCGGCCCTGGCCAAACTGCAACAACAACAAAAAAATAGCCAGACAATGTGCCGTGAGCCTATAGTCCCAGCTAAACCTGAGGCTGAGGCAAGAGAATCACCTAAGCCAAGAAGTTGGAGGTTGCTGTGAGCAGTGTGACGCCACAGCACTCTACCGAGGCTGATAAAGTGAGACTCTTGTCTCTACAAAAAAAAAAAAAAATAGCCTGGCAATGTGGCTGGTGCCTGTGGTCCCAGCTACTAAGGAGACTGAAGGGAGAGAATGACCTAAACCCAAGAGCTGCAGGTTGCTGTGAGCTATGTGCCACGGCACTCTGCCCAGGGCGACAAAGTGAGACTCTGTCTCCAAAAAAGAGAGTAAAAAAAAGGAAATTTGCTCAATGATTTTTTCTTTTTCTCTGAGACAGAGTCTCACAATGTCACCCTCGGTAGAGTGCCAAGGTGTCACAGCTCACAGCAATCTCAAACTCTTGGGCTCAAGTGATTCTCTTGCCTCAGCCTCCCTAAGCTACAGGTGCCTTGCACAACACCTGGCTTTTTTTTTTGGAAAGACAGGGTCTCACTTTGGCTCAGGCTGGTCTCTAACCTATGAGCTCAGGCAATCCACCTGCCTCAGGTTCCAGGACGGCTAGGATTACAGACGTGAGCCACCATGCCCAACTTGGTTAATGATCTTTAAAAATCTTCAAAGCACACCTAATATCCTCTCAATTATGCCTTGGCACAAAAGCTGAAAATCACTGATCTAGATAGAGTGTAGCTAGGTTGCCCCAGGTAAAGTGGTTTTCTTCTGCCTCGATGTCTCTTACCCTTCTTCTCCAGGAACTAACAGGGTAGCCCCGGAATACTCGTGTTGTGTTGACAGTTAAGGAACAAGAGAGCAACCTGAATGATTGGTTATAAGTTTGACACATTTTGGTCACACTATGTACTTACACCATGACATTAATCAAAGCACGACGTATGGCTAAACTTAAAGGAAAAAGACGGGGAAATCAACTCAGCATCTTCAGCAGGAGCAAAGGCAAAGTCACCACACAAAGGACATGGATACAGGAAGGGGTCAAGAACAAACACATTCCCACAAAAGAGTATTATTATCCTCATATTACAAGTAGGAAACTGGATCATAAAGAGATTAAATGACTTTCCCAAGTCATAGAGGTAATACCCCGCATAGTTGCTGAGCTAATGGCAAAGTTCATGGTTTTTGTTGTTGTTCAAATATATAATTTCCCATACATATAGTTTAAAATTTTACGACTGAAATGAGATCTCCTGATTAATACAGAAATAATAATGGGAGATCAAATAGCTGGGCTTTATGGTGGGCGCCTGTAGTCCTAGCTACTTGGGAGGCTGAGGCAAGACAATGGCCTAAGCCCAAGAGTTGGAGGTTGCTGTGAACTGTGGCCCCACAACACACTCTACAGAGGCCAACAAAGTGAGACTCTGTCTCAATAAAAATAAATATAATGGTAGATCAACAATAAACCCATACATATAACCATAACCATATGGAGTCATTGGTTAATAAAAACAGCCACTTGAATGAATCATTGGAATAAAATTTAACTTGTGCTTTAGTTTTAAACTACTCATCAATGTAATACCTGTCAGAAGTTTGTAACAATATTATTTTGCATTTCGAAACCTATTATTAACGATTATGAAGAAACCCTATAATCTGTTTTTCTCTCTTGCTGATTCTAGGCTGGAGAACAGTGAGGATAAAAGTTTTGAAAGTAGACACACCATGATTGTACACACGTGCCCACATCATTTTAAAAGAGGAACAAGTGGAAGGGAACACATTATCATGTGACCTCAGTTTTCTCAATGAAGTATATTATTGATAATATTATCGTTTACTCAGAAATAAAAAAGACATTCAAAAGGCAGGAGATGGTGGCTCACGAATATAATCCCAGGAGTATAAGAACAGCCTGTTTAAGAGGAAGACCCCGTTTCAACTAAAAATAGAAAAAGTAGCCAGGCATTGCCGCAGGTGCCTATATTACCAGCTACTGGGGAGGCTGAGGTGGGAGGATCACTTGAACCCAAGAGTTTGACGTTGTTGTGAGCTAAGATGATGCCAAGGCACCCCAGCCTGGGCAACAGAGTGCAACTCTCTGTCTTTAAAAAAAAGGCCAGGAACCGGGGCAAACCCCTGTAATCTTACTACTTTGGGAGGCAGAGGTGGGTGGATTGCTTGCGCTCACAAATTAGAGACCAGCCTGAGCAAGAAGAGCAAGACCCTATCTCTAAAAACAGCCAAGCGTTGTGGTGGGTACCTATAGTTCCAAGTATTTGGGAGTGTGAGGCTAGAGGATCGCTCAAGCCCAAGGGTTTGAGGTTGCTGTGAGCTATAATGCCAGGACACTCTACCCAGGGTGATAAAGTCAGACAGTCTCAAAAAAAAAAAAAAAAAAACCAGTGCTCTCTTCCGTAGTACCTATACTAAAACTGGAACAAGGCAGAGAACATTAGCATGGCCCTTGCACAAGGATGACATACAAATTCGTGAAATGTTCCATATTTTTCAGGAAAAAAAAATTAAAGTCTCCACTGTCTTTAAAATAAATAGCAGCAGTGGAAGTGGCAGATGGTGAAGTGGCAGGCCTTGTGTGGAGGGAAGGTGAGGCTCCCAAGTGTGGACTGAAGGGCCCACCCACTTCCCATAACAAAGGAGGCACCACTAAGTCCTGCCACTTCGGTGGGTCTTGTGAGACCCTAGTAAAGTTGCGCCTGGGTTTCTCTGCCAAGGATTGATGGATGAAAGTGAGAGCTTTATTTGGAAGCTAGCAGACTCAAGCCAGCAGAGGCAATCCCAGACTGTGCTAACAATAGTGAAAACCCTAAGTAAGGACGTAACAATCATAAACCCCGGAACATCCGGGTCCCAAACTGTTCCATCCCTGACGTTTGCCCTTGGAGACCCTGGGCCGGATGTGGGTTATTCTCACTTCCTCTTTGAACACAAAGACCTCTGTCTAAACGACAGGGTTGGCTGAGCTGCCCAGAGTGAATTCCCAAGCCTGGTCCAGAGTCGAGGTGCCTGCCTCACCTGTTCTACGCGCCACATTCCTGGCTACTCTCCCTGAGAACAGCCATCATGCCTCGAAGTCAAAAGACTAAGCCCCGGACCCGTAAGAAAGGCTCCCAAGCCCAAGGTGTTGGTCGCACCAGATCACGAAAGGAGTCAACGGCAAGGCTAAGAGAAAGCAAAGATCCTCCGAGGCGACAGCGTCTACTGCAGAGGCTCCAGAAGACGCCCTAAGAAACATGACTAGTGATCTGGTGCAGTTCCTGATGCAGAGGTACAAACTGAAAAGGCCAATTCCGAAAGCAGATATGCTGAAGATTATCGAAAAGAAGTATCAGAGGCACTTCCCTGAGATCCTTAAAAGGGCCTCTGAGGCTATCGAGTTAACGTTTGGTGTTGATTTAAAGAAAGCTGATTCTGCCGAGGACTCCTATGTCCTTGTTGCCAAAATGGACCTCCCTAACGATGGGGTGGTCAGTCGTGGTAAGGGGTTTCCGAAAACAGGTCTCCTGATGCGTCTCCTGGGCGTGACTTCCTGAAGGGCAACCGTGTCCCTGAGGAGGACATTTGGGAATTCCTAAATATGTTGAGGATATTTGCTGGGAAGAAGCACTTCATATATGGGGAGCCAAAGAAGCTCATCACCCGAGATCTGGTGAACCTGAAATACCTAGAGTACCGGCAGGTCCTCAACACTCATCCTGCACGCTATGAATTCCTCTGGGGACCCAGAGCCTTTGCAGAAACCAGTAAAATGAAAGTCTTAGAGTTTTGGGTCAAATTCAGTCCCAGAGGGCCCCGTGCTTTCCGTTACTGGTACGTCGAAGCTTTAAGAGACGAGCTAGAGAGGATCCAAACCACAATTCGATCCTCAGTGAGAGCAGAAGTACCAGAGTCAGTGAATGCTGCAGAGGCAGACGTAGTAGAACTTCCCACACTCAGTGAAGCCGAGCTCCAGTTAGCGGTTGAAGAGGACAGTCAATATTCCCAGTAGTGGAAGGCTGGGTGTGAAATACCTTTGCGTTCCTGTTCTCTGTGGGTAATTTGAAGATTTCTCTGTATTGGGAAAAGTATTTTTCAAAGATTCCTCTTGTTTTGCATTGTGATCTTAGTTCAGGAACAATATTGACCACATTTCTTGTTTATCGGCTTGAAAAACACACATTTGGCTGTTCTGTAAAACAACTTGAGAAAACTTCCATCTTTTCGTTGTCATGTGTGAGATAATTTGGGATTGGAATAATTTCCTTGAAAATGTGAAAAAATTCACCTGTTAACATGTATGGAATCAATAAACAAGAGAAAAAGAAAAAAAAATAGCAGCGTGCTTTTTCTTGCCATCCCCTCAAGTTACTATTGTGTTTGGTTTTCCAATGTGCATTTACTGCTTTCATTTCCTGAGGACACATTCCTCATTGCCTAGCTTTCTTCCTCACTGTTCTGCTCAGACTTAGACTGTGCAATGTTGCCTGTCACCCCTGAAAAAAAATTTTTTTTTTTTTTTTTTTTTTTTTTGCAGTTTTTGGCCGGGGCTGGGTTTGAACCCACTTGCTCCGTCATATGGGGCTGGCACCCTACTCCTTTGAGCCAGATGCACCATCCTATTCTTATACCTCTCTTCTACAATCCTTTGTTAATCTTACTCAACATCATGATTGTAACTATTAAGATGATGTCACAAAATCTCAAATCTACTTCTACTCTAACATTCCAAACATGGCTCCTTATTTCAATTTTCTCTTCTTTTTTTGTAGAGAGAGTGTCTCACTATCTCGCCCGTGGTAGTGTGCCGTGGCGTCACACAGCTCACAACAACCTCCAACTCCTGGACTTAGGTGATTCTCTTCCCTCAGCCTCCCAAATAGCTGGGACTACAGGTACCTGCCACAATGCCTCGCTATTTTTCTGTTTTGCAGTTCGGTCGAGGCCGGGTTTAAACCCACCGCCTTCAGTATATGGGGCCAGAGCCCTACTTGAGGAGCCACAGGCACCGCCTCCTTATTTCAATTTAACACAATTTTCTCATATTCAATTTTCTACTGACAAACAGCAAAACTACTCCATGGTCTCATCATCTAATCCCCTTATGTAGCATAAGATCACACTTTCCATGCCTCAGCCTTCTTTTTGCTATGCTAAGTAACTCCAATCCCTTTAACCTTTCCTTGTAGACCTTATTAACATTCCTTTGAAATTTTTTACTATACTTTTTGTACCTTCTATCATCTCCATATTCTTTTTGCAGTGTGAAAAATTCATTCTTCATAATACTGCAAGAATGTTTTGACTAATAGGATACAATGAAAGTATGTTCTAACTTTGGGTGTCAACAATCCCCTAGTAGGTTCTACTATTTGCCTTGTGGAAAAGAACAAAGCTTTCCCACTCTGTTTCTGCTCGATTCTAGCTGGGTCTGTTATAAAGATAAAAAGGTAAAATAGGCAAAATTAACATATTTTGAATATTATTACCTTTTTTTTGTACATTATTTGGAGACAGAGTCTCACTTTGTTGCCCTGGGTAGACTGCTGCGGCATCATAGCTCACAGCAACCAATGAATTCCTGGCCTCAAGTCATCTATTCACCTCAGCCTCACAGGTAGCTGGGACTATAGGTGCCTGCCAAAACACCCGGCTACTTTGAGAGACAGGGTCTTGCTCTCGCTGTAGATGGCCTCTAATGCCTGAGTTCAATTAATCCACCCACCTTGGCTTCCCAGAGTGGTAGAATGACAGGCATGAGCCACAGTGCTGGCTGAATAGTATTATCTTAACATCAGTCAAAGTTGTGTGGCTTAAGCAATGCAACTTACTTTTTTGACAAATGGTCTTACTGTGCTGCCCCAGGATAGATTACCATGGTGTCAGCCTAGCTCAAAGCAACTTCAAACTCCTGGGTTCCAGTGAGCATCTTGCTTCAGTCTCCTGGGACTAAAGGCTCTGACCACAACACCTAGCTAATTTTCTATTTCATTAAGTAGAGATGGGGTCTTGCTCTTCCTCACACTGGTGTCAAACTCCTGATCTGAAGGGATTCTCTCAACTCAGCCACCCAGAGTGCTAGGATTACAGGCATGAGCCACCATGGTGCCTGGCCTACAATTTGCCATTATTATTAATCCACATTGTACACTATAGGAAGGGACCTAAACAATATAGAATCTAGGTTTATTCCATAACCCAGAAGGTCAGCTACAGGAAGGAGGTCCTGTGGAATTATGCCAAAGATCATTCTATGGTAGAAAAATCAAATTTCACAAGCATCTGATTGTAGGAATTGTAGTAAATGTGGCCACCCATAAGGAAAATATGGACTCCTCTTCAGGCTCAAATCAGGTGGTGATTTATGTACACCTGTGCAGGTGGGTCACTGCCCCAAAGGGCAAGCGACCGCAAAGAGAAAAGCAGACAGACTTTTACACCTTTTTTCATTGCTATGTGGCAAGCCGAGCGAAAACAGAAGCAAAACCTGGTGGTTAGCAGAGGGCAGGGTTACAGTCAGATAGTTGGCTCAAGGGGCTACTGTGTTAGTGACTGGCATGGGAACAGCTTGGAAAGTTCAGTAGCTTGGGAAACTGAATAACCTGGGAAACTCTTCTTCAGTAAGTTTTTACCACTGTTTTAACTGTGGCTAAGGAGTCAAGGGAACTCGGAGAACAGAGAACTTCCTCGTCATAAACCTGTTCTCAGAATTTACTCAAGGGGTGGGGGAGCACACTGGGGACCAAGGCTGAGACAGGCTGAGACAGACTGGCGTCTTTTGGGGGGCTCTTGGCTTACAAACAGGAATAAGTTAAAAGGGATCTAGTTTCTTATTTTTTAATAAGAAGTTATCAACCACAGGCAACTCTGAAAAAATTAGATATGTAAACTGCTAGTGATTTATAAAATACTTATGGACATGGATGTGAATTCTAACCCTTCCCACACCAAATTTCCCTAAAAGAGTCACCTTGAACCCACTCCACTGAAGAAAACTCTGTCCATTCACAATGTCTGCTCCTCTATCTTTTCTCATTAGTACTTGTAAGATCTTCAGAAATTGTGTAGCAATTACAACTGTGCTAGCAGCAGTCATATTCCATAGCTCTGCTTTGTGCACGTTGACAAAGGAACATACACAATCCAGAACGTTACAAACCTCCAAACTCCCATGGGGCTATAGGGAACTTTCCAAAAGCACTGACAAGAAGCAGGTTACAAACATTAAGCAGATATTGACTTGTGTTGAAGGCAGTCACACAACGAGTTGAATCATGAGGTAAACACTGATGCAAGATAAGACCAATATTTACCTCAAGAAACAATGCATCTTGGTGATGACCAAACCCCAAATTGAAATATATATTTTTATATACATTCCATTACTGAAATTAATTGTGACAAGATTTCGCCACTATTTTTCACATCTGAGGAATATTTACAGCAACTGCAGAAGGTAGGCAGCACTTGGTTTTATTGCTGAGGTCCGTGTGCTACCTACTGATGAACCGAAAAGAACCAAGGTGCTGTGGCTCACATTGGTAATCCTAGCACTCTGGGAGGTCCAGGTAGATGGATTGCTCGAGCTCACGAGTTGGAAACCAGCCTGAGCAAAAGCGAGACCCCGTCTCCACTAAAAATAGAAAAACTAAGGAAAGAATCACTTCAGGCTGAGTTTGAGGTTGCTGTGAGCTGTGACACCAGGGCACCTGCCCAGGGCGACAGCTTGAGACTCTGTCTCAAAAAAAAAAAGAAGAACCAAAAAGTTTACCTTATGAAATTTATTATATTTTCCTTGGTAATTTCCTACTGGAAAAATTTACAGCTTACTTGAACCAAGGATAAGAAAGAAGTCTGAAGAGAGAAGATGCAGCTTAAAAAATTTAGGTCTCATCATTTACTAAATACGTACTAGGCCTTGGAAAAGTTTTAACTACATACATTCCTCAAGATACAAACATCTGACTGATGCATAACTCACACTTTCCAATGGGGGACTATTACAGGTAAGAGATAAATACACCTGTTCTAACTTACATCAAATTCAACTTAAGAACCAACATATAGACCCTATCTCATTCATAACCTGGGAACTGCCTGTACTCTGAGGAGGCTCACCTATGAAATGGAGAAGGATGTCTATGCCTGACTCATCGTGTTGTCATGAAAATCTAATGTGATAAAGTTCTGTCCCTCACTACCACTTTACATCCAAATGCCTTGAAAGAGTTGCCTAAAATCACATTTTCCTTGTCCCTATTCTCCCATTCACCTCTCAATCCACAATACTCTGTCTTCTGCAGCTACCATTGAATTGAACCTCTCTTTATTTATCACCTTCTCCATTGATAAGTCTGATGGATTCTTTGTACTCACCTTGTTTGACTTAATAGCATTTCTCACTCTTGTCCATTCTCTAATTAAAAGATGATTGTCCGGTGCCTGAGGCTCAAAGGAGTAGGGCACCAGTCAAATATGCCAGAGGTGACAGGTTTAAACCCAGCCCTGGCCAAAAACTGCAAAAACTAAACTAAACTATACTAAAATAAAAACATGAAAGATTACTGTCCTGTGGCTTTTAAGTCTCTGTATTCTCTGAGATTTCCATTTTTCCCTCTCAGGTTATTCTTTCCACTTTTTTGTCTTTTTTTTTTCTTTTGCGGTTTTCATCCGGGGCTAGCTTTGAACCCACCACCTTCAGCACATGAGGCCCGTGCCCTATTCCTTTGAGCCACAGGCACCACTCTTTCCCCAGTATTCTTGAAGAGCTCATTCTTCCCCTCCCTAGACCTTAAATGTTGCTGGTTTTCATTACTTTGTTGGTTGTCTTTTTTAACATTTAAACTTGTAAGGGGTGATTTCCTATATTTTTTTTTTTTTTTTTTTTTTGAGACAGAGCCTCAAGCCATCACCCTGGATAGAGGGCTGTGGCATCACAGCTCACAGCAACCTCCAATTCCTGGGCTCAAGGGAGTCTCCTGCCTCTGCCTCCCAAATAGCTGGGACTATAGGCGCCCGCCACAACGCCCGGCCATTTTTTGGTTGCAGCCGTTATTGTTGTTTGGCAGGCCCGGGCTGGATTCAAACCCTCCAGCTCAGGTGTACGTGGCTGGCGCCTTAGCCCGTTGAGCCACAGGCGCCAAGCCGGTTTTCATTACTTTGTAATGAGCCATTGTGCACTCTCTCTGTGTGATTTCACTCAGTCTTGTGGTGGACTCACTACCATCTATGAGCTTTTACTCCAACTTCTATAATTCACTCACTTTTTCAAAAACCAAACAGTATGTATTGCCAACCGAGATCTCTTCTCTGATTGGCAGACATGTATATTTCAACGTTCATAATGGAGTTTAACATTCATCTACTTAAACTTGACCTTTCCCGACCTGTTATCTAGATCTCCATATACCCAGTTTCCCAAGTCCAAAACATAGATGTCACCCCATTCTTGTTGCTCTCTCAATTCCCACACTCAAATAGCCATCTCCCTGAATGAGGTAAGGGAAGGAACTATGTAAAGAAATAGAGAAAGAACATTCGAGGCAGACAAGACAGACAGATTACAAGGAGACCAATGTGCCTCCAAACAAATTGGTTTGGAATGTGGTGAGAAAAAAGTGGCAGCAGATAAAGTCAGGAGGTAATGGAGGACCCCCTCACTTAAGGTCATTGCAAGCCTTCTGACTACTTTCTATAAATCAGCATTCTCTGTATTCTGCATTTAACCATTTCTATGCAGTACTACCCATAGAATAAATTGAGTGTCCTGATTATTATTCCCTGTTTACTTTTTTTTATTTTTGTCTTGAGACCGGGTCTCATTCTGTCACCCTGGGTAGAGTGCAGCAGTTGCAGTCTATCTCACAGCAACCACAAATTCCTGGGCTCAAGTGATCTTCCTGCTTCAGCCTTCCAAGTAGCTGGGACCACAGGTGCCCACCTAGTTTTTCTATTTTTAATAAAGATGAGGTCTTGCTCTCCCTCAGGCTGGTCTTGAACTTCTGAGCTCAAGTGATCCTCTCTTAGCCTCCCCAAGTGCTAGAATTACACTTATGAGTCCCTGTGTGTTTACTTTCTAACTCACACAGTAAGTTGTTATTTTCAGGAAGGAAAATACCTTGTTTACCTCATTTCCTGATGTAGCCCCAATGGACAGGGAAGTCCATAGAGCAAACAGTAGTAAATCATTAATTATTCACTAAATGATTACATAAAATATCTGGAGCACACTATGTTATTGTTGTTAATTATTATTGTTATTTCTGATAAAGTAGTTTGCAAGAACACCACTTAAATGCTAACCTAGGAAATCATAAGCACAAGACGCTCAGTTAATTGATTAGAGGTGGCTATGGATTATAAAACCAATAGTATCAGGCAGTACCTGTGGCTCAGTGGGTGGGACGGTGGCCCCATATACCAAGGGTAATGGGATGGAACCCAGCCCCAGCCAAACTCAAAGAATAACAACAAAAAGATAGCCGGGCGTTGTGGCATGACCCTGTAGTCCCAGCTACAGGAGAGGCTGAGGCAAGAGAATCACCTAAGCCCAGGAGTTAGAGGTTGCTGTAGGCTGTGTGACACCACGGCACTCTACCCAGGGCACTAGTAAGACTTTGTCTCTACAAAAAAAAAAAAAAAATAGCTGGGCATTGTGGCGGGTGCTTGTGGTCCCAGCTACTCGAGGGGCTGAGGCAAGAGAATCACCTAAACCCAAGAGCTGGAGGCTGCTGTGGGCTGTGTGTCAGGGCACCCTACTGAGGGCAACAAAGTGAGACTCTGTCTCTATAAAAAAAAAGAATAAAAAAAAAGAAAATTTGGTCAGTGATTTTTTTTTTTTTTTTTTTTTTTAGTGTCACTATGTCACCCTCGGTAGAGTGCCAAGGTGTCACAGCTTACAGCAACCTCAAACTCTTGGGCTCTAGTGATTCTCTTGCCTCAGCCTCCCTAAACTACAGGTGCTTTGCACAACACCTGGCTTTTTTTTTTTTTTTTAAGAGAGGGAGTCTCACTTTGGCTCAGGCTGGTCTCTAAACAATGAGCGCAGGCAATCCACCTGACTCAGCCTCCCAGAGTGCTAGGATTCCAAGCGTGAGCCACCATGCCCAGCTTAGTTAATGATCATTTTTCTTTTCTTTTCTTTTTTTTTTTTTTGCAGTTGGGCCAGGGCTGGATTTGAACCCGCCACCTCCAGCATATGGAACTAACACCCTACTCCTTTGAGCCACAGGTGCTGTCCTGGTTAATGATCTTTAAAAATCTTCAAAGCACACCTAAAATCCTCTCAAGTATGCCTTGACACACTGGCTGAAAATCACTGATCTAGATAGAGTGTAGCTAGGCTGGCCCCAGGTAAAGTGGTTTTTTTCAACCTCATGGTCTCTTACCCTTCTTCTCCACGAACTACCAGGGTAGCCCTGGAATACTCCTGTTGTGTTGACAGTAAAGGAACAAGAGAGCAAGCGGAATGGTTGGTTATAAAAATTTGACATATTTTGGTCACATTTTGTTCTTACAACATGACATTAATTGAAGCAAGACATATGGCTAAACTTAAAGGAAAAAGAAGGGGAAATCAACTCAGCATCTTTAGCAGGAGCAAAGGCAAAGTCACCACACAAAGGACATGGTTACAGGAAGGGGTAAAGAACAAACACATTCCCACAAAATAGTATTATTATCCTCATATCACAAGTAGGAAACTGGATCATAAAGAGAATAAATGACTTTCCCAAGTCATAGAGGTAATATCCCACATAGTTGCAGAGCTAATGGCAAAGTTCATTGTTTTTGCTGTTGTTCAAATATACAATTTCCCATACATACAGATTAAAATTTTACAAGTGAAATGAGATCTGCTGATTAATACAGAAATAACGGCAGATCAAATAGCTGGGCGTTATGGTGGGCGCCTGTAGTCCTAGCTACTTGGGAGGCTGAGACAAGAGAATGGCCTAAGCCCAAGAGTTGGAGGTTCCTGTGAGCTGTGACACCACGGCACACTCTACAGAAGGCGACAAAGTGAGACTCTGTCTCAGTAAAAATAAATATAATGGCAGATCAACAATAAACCCATACAAATAACCATAACCATATGGAGTCATTGGTTAATAAAAACAGCCACTTGAATGAATCATTAGAATAAAATTTAACTTATGCTTTAATTTTAAATTGCTAATCAATGTAATACCTGTCAGAAGTTTGTAGCGACATGATTTTGCCTTTCTAAACCTATTATTATCAATTATGAAGAAACCCCATAATCTTTTTTTCTCTCTTTCTTATTCTAGGCTGGAGAACAGTGAGGATACAAGTTTTGAAAGTGTAACAAACAAGCCCCCTGCCCCTACACCAAGCCCCCTATCCCTGCCACTAACCCCCCAAACCCATAACCTTTCAAAGGAGAAGTGTTTTGTGTTTCAGCCCCAATCCCCGCAAGGGTGGAGGAGCTAAATTCTGGGAGAAGAGATAAGGAGGGAGGGGTAGCGTCCCGAGTTCCTTGGAAACTTACACAACTCCTATGCCCGTCCATTGTACCCCTGAACTATGTATGAACCATGAACCAATGAACTTATGATGTATCTTGTGATTTCTGAATCAATATGTATCCCCCCTGCGCCCCTGCCTTAATTGCTATGATCAACTTCTGGATTGCGCTAGCTTGCTTTGCTGACCACGCAAGAAAAATAGTATAAAAGGATTGCTCACCTAGCATTCGGGGCTGCATGCCGTTGTGGTATCAGCCCCCTGCAGGTGTAATAAATTTATCAATTATTGCATCAAATTGGGGTCCATCTTTCTATCTCTGTGACTCAGTTTACTTCAAAAGTAGATACACCATGATTATACACAGGCGCACACATCATTTAAGAAGAGGAACAAGTGAAAGGGAACACATTATCATGTGACCTCAGTTTTCTCAATGAAGTATATTATTGATTATATTATCGTTTACTCAGAGATAAATAAAAACAGATATTCAAAAGGCAGGAGATGGTGGCTCACTCATATAATCCCAGCATTCTGGGAAATGAAGTGGGAGCATCCCTTGACCCCAGGAGCTTAAGAACAGCCTGTGCTGAGGAAGACCCCATCTCAACTCAAAATAGAAAAAGTAGCCAGGCATTGGCCCAGGTGCCTGCATTCCCAGCTACTGGGGGGAGGTTCTAGTGGGAGGATCACTAGAACCCAAGAGTTTGAGGTTGTTATGAGCTAAGATGATGCCAAGGCATTCCAGCCTAGGCAACAGAGTACAACTCTCTGTCTTTTAAAAAAAAAAGGCCCTGAACTGGGGCCAACCCCTGAAATCCTTCTACTTTGGGAGGCCGAAGTGGGTGGATGGCTTGCACTCACAAATTTGAGACCAGCCTGAGCAAAAAGAGCAAGACCCTATTTCTAAAAACAGCCAAGCATTGTGGTAGGCACCTATAGTTCCAACTATTTGGGAGGGTAAGGCTAGAGGATCGCTTGAGCCCGAGGGTTCGAAGTTGCTTTGAGCTATGATGTCAGAGCGCCCTATTCAGGGAGACAAACTCAGTCTCAAAAAAAAAAGTGTTTGCTTCAGCAGTACATATACTAAAACTGGAACGATGCAGAGAAGATTAGCACGACCCTTGCGCAAGGATGACACTCAAATTCCTGAAATGTTCCAAATTTTTCAGGAAAAAAAAGTTCAAGTCTCCTCTGTCTTTAAAATAAATAGCAGCAGTGCAGGCGGCAGATGGTGAAGTGGCAGGCCTCCTGTGGAGGGAAGGTGAGGATCCCAAGTGTGGACTGTAGGGCCCACCCCCTACCCATAACAAAGGAGACACCACTCAGTCCTGCCACTTCGGTGGGTCTTGGGAGACCCCAGTAAAGTTGCGCCTGGGTTTCTCTGTCAGGGATAGATGGATGGAAGCGAGAGCTTTATTTGGAGGCTAGCAGAATCAAGCCAGCAGAGGCAATCCCACACTGTGCTAACAATAGTGAAAACCCTGAGTCAGGATGTAATCATGAATCCCAGAACATCCGGGTCCCAAACTGTTCCATCCCTGACGTGTGCCCTTGGAGACCCTGGGCCGGATGTGGGTACTTCTCACTTCCTCTTTGAACACAAAGACCTCTGTCTAAACGACAGGGTTGGGTGAGCGGCCCAGAGTGAATTCCCAAGCCTGGTCCAGAGTCGAGGTGCCTGCCTCACCTGTTCTACGGGCCACATTCCTGGCTGCTCTC